>JAJMIF010000083.1:0-63116 GCA_030583505.1 Sugiyamaella castrensis
GTTGTTTTAGTACCTCTTTTTATTTTTTACCCACTGGGTTTTTTAGCGTCGGTTGTTTTTCCAGTGCCATGAAGCAAATGCTTGGGTCACCAAAGGTTCAGAAGTAGCTTGCAGGAACCATGTAGAATAGAGATCATCATGTAGAATTATGTAATACGGCCCAACAGTCCGGCTGAGGTTAGCTCACAGTAGCTCTGCTTAGTCGTGGCTAGGATTCCTAGGTACCAATTTATTATTATTATTATTATTGACTAGAAGGTGAGAACGAGCTTGCTATTCGTTTTTCTTAAAACTAACTATCTTGATATTATATAATTGATATATTATTTCATATTTTTCCTTTTAATCTGACAAATAGTATAGTCGTTATTGTGTGAAGTTCATATTTAGTCGTTAATTGTGGCATTAACGGCGGATATACGAATATATCTTTCAACCAAGTAGCCGGTTAATTGCTGTCCAGACTGTCCTCTGCTTCTATCGTCTAACTAAGTTAAGTGTAACCTGGTTATTTATAACTTCGGCGAAGCTGCTTCAGCGCGGCACACAACTGCATGCGGCGAAGATTAAAAGGAAGGGGGGGATAAACGGTAAGCTGAAATTGCTGCTGAATCGATCAAAACCTGCTTAATTTATTTGTGAAAAAACAGTTGACAATTAACGAATCATTCATTCAGTTTGGAATTGGAGAGAGACATTGAAGTTTTGTTTTGTATTATTATATGAGTTCTATGTAAATATATAAGACATTTAATTTGGACATTTAGCGACTTTGATACGACTGTAACGATTTGGTGTGGCAACAAAACAGAGAGATTTATCTGGGGACGATTTGATTTAATTTTGACTTTTTAACAACTTATGTTTGGTTTCTGAACGATTTATTTGATTTGATTTTTGAACGATTTATTTGATTTGATTTTTGAACGATTTATTTGATTTGATTTTTGAACGATTTATTTGATTTGATTTTTGAACGATTTATTTGACTCGATTGTTATCTATATTAGACTACCTCTAACTAATGTCAGACGACTCCTCTAGAAAACTCGAAAATGCTATTAGAGCATTCCAAGCAAAAAAACCTCTACCAAAAGTAGATTTCACCATATATAAATCAGAAGATGGTAAAAGAGTATCAACTACTGATCGGGTGGTGAAAAGTATTCCTGCTCCTGCTGCCAAAATCCCTACTGACGATGAACTATTTGTTCAAGGGCCTACAGGTATTCGAAAACCAAATTTGAAATTTTTAAAAGATCATTTATTTAGGGAAGGAAGATTATCTGAAGAACAAGCTTTATATATCATTAATTCGGCTACAAAAATTATTATGGCTGAACCTACTTTACTTGAAATTGATCCTCCTATTACATTATGTGGAGATATTCATGGTCAATATTATGATTTAATGAAATTATTTGAAGTTGGCGGTGATCCTGAACATACGAAATATCTTTTTTTAGGAGATTATGTTGATAGGGGATATTTTTCAATTGAATGTGTTTTATATCTTTGGGCTTTAAAAATGTGGTACCCAAAATCTTTTTTTTTTTTAAGAGGTAATCATGAATGTCGTCATTTGACTGATTATTTTACTTTTAAACTTGAATGTAAACATAAATATTCTTTAAAAATTTATGACGCTTGTATGATGTCCTTTTGTACTTTACCATTAGCAGCAGTGGTAAATAAACAATTTTTTTGTGTTCATGGTGGACTCTCACCTGAATTACATAGTTTGGATGATATTCGAAAATTGGATAGGTTTAGAGAACCTCCTACTCATGGTTTAATGTGTGATTTATTATGGGCTGATCCTATTGAGAATTTTGGTGAAGAAGAAAATGATAAACATTTTGTTCATAATCATGTTAGAGGATGTTCATTTTTTTATACTTATGCTGCTGCTTGTAGTTTTCTTGCTAGGAATAATCTTTTATCAATTATCCGAGCTCATGAAGCTCAAGATGCTGGTTATAGAGCTTATTTGGAAAGTAAAGCAACTGGGTTTCCTTGTGTTATGACTATCTTTTCTGCTCCTAATTATCTTGATGCTTATAATAATAAAGCTGCAATTGTTAAATATGAAAACAATATATTAAATATTCGACAATTTAAAGCTTCGCCTCATCCTTATTGGTTACCTAATTTTATGGACATTTTTACTTGGTCATTACCATTTGTTGGTGAAAAGATTACTGATATGCTTATTGCTATTTTAAATATTTGTACTAAGGAAGAACTTGAGGATGATACTCGGCATTTTATAGGTAATGTTGATTCAACAGAATCAGAACCTGAATCACAACCAGAATCACAATCACAACCAGAATCACAATCACAACGCACCAGTTCGCCTCGTAATAGTATTACAAAAATACCTCATTCACCTCGTTCTAGATCTCCACAATATGATAGTGATGAAGATCTTCCTGTAAGAATTCCTGAAGAAGAAGAAGAAGAAGAAGAGCTGCAACGGGAAGAAGAAGAAGAAGAAAACTTCCAGGATGCACCGGCTGCACCTCCTCCACAAGATTCACATGAAACTGAAGTTCGTCGTGATAGATTCAAGAATAAAATTCTCGCTATCGGAAGACTTTCTCGAATGTTTCAAGTTCTTCGTCAAGAATCTGAGAGTGTTAGTGAATTCAAATCCGCTACTGGTGGTTCAAGATTACCAGCCGGTACACTTATGCTTGGCGCTCAAGGTATTCGTAACGCCATCACAACCTTTGAAGAAGCTCGTAGAGTTGATTTGATTAATGAGTCATTACCACCTACTCCTAGTGAAAAAGCTGAAATGGATGAGAAACAAAGGAAAGAAGCACTTGATAAGGCTATGAAGGAGGCTGATTCGGATGAGAGTATTCAACGTTTAGCTCGTCGTTTAAGTCTGACATAGCCAAATATATTACTCCTGTTCACTATAGTGTATATTTTTGCATAGTATCTACAGACATTTTTTTCACTCCACCTCCCTGACGTAGCTCTGCCTCCTGAGGTATTGCCTCCGGAGGCTGGGGACGTAGTCCAGATCCCTGAGCACTCTCTGCGCTTGAGCTTCGTATTTTTGCGGCTCATGCAACTTGTGGGAAATTCTCCCACAGCATTCGCTGATGTTTAAACAAATATCCCAATACGGGATATAACTACCAGTCTAATCGACATATTCAACTATAGTTCTATTTGGTCGATTCAACATATGTACTGTTTTATTTTACTTCTTTAGTGCAGTTGGCTTTACTCTTGGGTATATACACTGTATATATTGGTCATGTCTGTCTCAAGAATGGTTTTTAGTTCCTTAAGTCGTTTTTTTAGGTGCTACGGATCTTTTATTAGTCAAAGCTGTGTTTAACCGGTTATTTAACATTTCTTTACTGATTGAAGACTCTGAAGAATCTTCTATCTGTTATTATTAGTAGTATTTGGGCTAACTAATCTATTGAAGGCTAATTAGTTGCTTTCAATATAGAAACAGGTTCTTATCTTTAAAATTATATTTGAACTGGATATGGGTTAGGTTTGGATTGACTAATCTTCTCACTTTTTTTTTTTTATCTTCGATATTGATCTCACATGCAAACTCGCCTTGTGCAGATCATTTGAGACTCATGAGGCGTTAATTATGCGAGATTGGCGGTAACAAGTTATGTTAGATCTCCACAATTTATGCACATTTTCCAAGCGTATATATAACGTTAAAGCTTAGTAATAAGGACTGTACTGGTACTATTTTTTTGTGTGCTTCAAATCTATATTTACACGATTCATTCACGCTTTGATTGTGTATATTTTTCTTTATTATTTTGATAAAGGATCTTTCCGCTCTCGTGAAGTTGGTGGTGTTGTAAAAATCCTAGCATAAAAGGCTTATTTTGATCTCCCGCAAATTCCAGATCTGCTCTTCGTCACTTTCTTGCTGCTCTACATTGTCTCTTACTCCGATCTTTCAAAGGAAGTTCCTTGAAATATCTACACCTGCGAGCTTAACGATCATGTATATATATAGTTTACAATTCTTATTTATCTGTAATACAATGAAAGCTCTTTAATCCGAACAAATTAACACATGCATTTTTGGTCGTGTTAACGCGAGACTCGAACGAATTGTGATGACGCTTACAAATATATGACTAATTATACCAAACTATAGTTAAAGTCTACCAGAACCTCGTATATTTTTCGTATAGATATATACGTGATGTTAGATAAGTTCAAAATTTCAGAAAACGGGAATGCATGTTAAAAGTGTTAGAGAGATTTGGCAGCGATAAGCCCTTAAAAATTCGAGACGCCTCCCGTCGCCTCGTTTCGGCTGGGTGAAAGAGAAACTCCAAAAAATAAAATCTGGTTAAAGAGGTTTGACCGTATATTTGTAGAGTTTTATAGCTGTCTACTGTCATTACGTCCGACTCTGCGGTTTTTAAACCTATATTCTGCTGTAACTTATACGGTACCCCGCCTTAACCCGTATTGGTAACTAGTTAAAATTATCTGACGTCAACAGATTCATTATGGTAAGATACACAGTGGATCTAACACTAGATCCTGGTCTTATGTTATATTTGTTTGTTACTACATGTAACAGCTTTGCGACCGCTGATTTTGAATCGAGTTGATTGAGATTATATTATATTCTTCCTCAAATTCATCTTCTGAAGAGACCAAACTGTACGCTTTAGTTATAACACTTCATGCAACAAATTAAAAACAGGAGCAGTTAGCAATATCGGGATAAAAATAATACTGAATATAGTAACTGAAATCCAATATTCCTGAAATAGTAGTCATGAATTATCCTTGTAGAATTTCATAAATAGACATTTCTAAAAGTGATAGTACTCTCTCGCATGTTATGCATTCTGCCAACGTGACCATGTCGAGCTTCGCGCAGTTAACAAAGGTTAAGGGCTAGATCTTGGCGGCAAAGATACTGGTCATAATCGACAGAAGATTGGCATGGACATGAAGATACAAAATGATCGTCAATTACAAAAGAGCGACCCATTGAGTAAAGCTCTCATAATTTTCTATTATATTCCTTAGTAGAATGGAGATTTGAATACACTTAGAGATTTAAACAAAATATCAGAAAGGATTAAGTTAAACTATAGAAGTGCATGAAAAAGTTATAATGTAAACAACATTTACTGTAAAGTTTCTAACTAGGTTAGAAATGTCCCTGCACCTTTCCCGTTACGGTCGAAGCTCGAGATTCGTACCTGCATAATACATATTGCATAGTTTAAGAGCTTCACAATCTCTGTTTCAACATGGAACTGTACAGCTACAGTACATTCCATAGATGCCGCAACATTCCAAATGATGCTTGCTACAGTGAATAGCAAAAAACCAAAATTATATTTTAACTTTACAATAGTTGTTAGAAAAATTCTCGTGTGATTAGCGATTGCAAATCCTTCTGCTTGTGTGTAACGGACATTCTTTACCTTCACATCTATCTGTCAGGTCCATTCATCAGATCCATTCAGTCTGTTAACGTCAGCTTACACTTCGCCCAGTGGCCGGTGTAAGCTGTGCTGCGTGTAACTTATGCTTAAGACCTGGCTAATAGTAGCATGCATACCTATTGTATAATCATCTCGGCCAATCAACAGAGCAAAGCAGGCCAGGCAGCAGACTGATCAACTTATTAGTCTATCACACATTCACACTCCCCAATTCGGTTGATAACGTGGAGTTATTGGTCAACCTAATTTATGCGTTAATTCTAAGCCTAATTTGGTTCTCTAAGGTACGAGCATGGATCGTCACCCATCAAACCGACCATGAACATATATATATATATATATAGCCTAAAGGGCACGTCGTATTTCAGTAATTAGATTTCCAATTTCTGTCCTTTTTTGCAATTATGGAGAAAACTTCTCAACTACGATAGCTTATACCATCAGTTTAGCATGTCCGGCTCCGATACTGGCTCCGCTGTCAATTCAGCTGGCTTGTCCATATCTAATTGGTGGAATTATATGCCAATGAAGATTGCTGTGGTAATAATCATCTGTTTGATTGTTGTGATATTTGCAGGAATTATCTGGCTTGTCATTAGTAGAGTGAGACGGGCGAAAGCAAGAACAAGAAGAAGTGATAGTAATATTAATATCGCCGATGAATCTGCCCTCAGAACAAGTCCATCAGTGTTTACAATTGTGGACCCAGACCAGGTCGATATTGAAAAGGTTGTATCCAATAATAGTGATATTGATAATATAAATGTAACTTCTATGGATTATTTCTACGGCACTGGTTATAGTGAAGATTACACAAGAAGAAGCCAGGTCCAAGTACAACACCAAGAGCGAAATCTAAGTCAAGGTGGCAGACTTCGAAGTAAATCTCGAAGTGAAACTTATGAACAAATTCAACTTCAAAGTCAAAGTCAGAGTCATAATCGAAATCAAAGTGACTCTCAGTGGCAAAGTCATGGTCGTCATAGTCGAAATCAAAGTCAAGGTCATAGTGGTAGCTCTCCTTATACAACTCCTACAAAGCGAAAGTCACCATCCACTTCTAAAAAAAATCCAGATTATGGATCTTTGTTGAATCAATATTTTAATAATACGATTGCTTCTGAAATTGATATTGTTCCTATGTCAGCCCGTGATTCTAGTTATAACGATGATCCATTTGCTGACGAGAGCTCTGAGACTGTTACGACTTGGAGGTCGAGTCCAGCAAAATTGACTAGGTTATTAGTAGCTCAGGCTAAGTTGCAATCTATACCTAAT
Source organism: Sugiyamaella castrensis (assembly GCA_030583505.1). Classification (NCBI taxonomy): domain Eukaryota; kingdom Fungi; phylum Ascomycota; class Dipodascomycetes; order Dipodascales; family Trichomonascaceae; genus Sugiyamaella; species Sugiyamaella castrensis. Next base: position 6,756 of record JAJMIF010000083.1, read on the forward strand.
GGAAGAGTTGAACAACTGCCAAGCTTAGTAAAGCATCCAGAAAGCTCTAGCACATCAGGTGGAATAATCGACCGATCCATTAGTATAAATAGACCATCAAATTCATCAAAATTCCGAGTATCCTCAGTAGGGGTATCTGGGTTGTCGAGTGTATCTCAGTCATCCCTATCATCTGACTCGTTCTCAATTTCTCCATCAAAAGGGTTCTCACAATATCATTCCTCAATATCTTCTCCCGATTCATCGGTTGATTCAATATCTGCATTGGCATCACATCCAAAATCAAAATCTGCGAAACAGGTAACAAACGCTGCTACTTCATCAGGCACAAAGACTCTCAATAGACCAATTGACGGCTCTCGTACTGTCAAACGAACAGTTATGTCTGAACTGCCTCGACCAAATAACCCAAATAAAATCATCTATGGACAAGCATTAACAACTGATGATATAAATATGACGCCGGTAGCGGTATCTATTCCAACTGGGATTAATAAGAGATCAGAGCCAATTGCCCGTCATCGGGGCAAAGAAAATTTTTTCGCTGATGATATCAGCCCTTATGATACGGGACTGGAGGTACTTTCTTCCTGATTACATCGACATCCTAGTTGAATCTTACTTTACTTGGTTTCACTTGGAAAATTAATTTCATTTTTATGACTTCTGATGCGATTTTTTTTTTTTTAACTATTATTTGTTGCTATATCACGAGCAACTAATAACCTTAATATGTGCTGTAAAGCACTTTCTAATTTTGCATTCTATATAATATAATATCGGGGTTTCGTTTTTTTTCTACATTAATATATTGGTGTTATCTACATACAGTTGATTTCCGCTGACTGGAGCAGAGCCACAGGCCCTGACCGCAGCTAGTCACGGTGTGTTAAGTGGAGAGATTATATAAAGAATCGAAAGTCTAATAATCTCCCAGATGAGTTTCAGTCTCTGGTAACATGAGACGCTAAATGATCGAGCCCTATGAGTCAGACTCAATATGATCATTTTAAACGAAAATCCACACCCTGCCATCACTGATTTTGCAATACAGCTTTTCTAGTTATTTACAGGCCGAACGCGAGAAACCCATTTTTTTCCTAACAAGTTCTTCTCCATTTCGCTGATTCTGTTGCTTCTTCTTCATTCTCCTCTTCCTGGTCCTCTTCTTCTATAGTATTTGCCGCTCTTCTTTGACCGGCCCTCACTTCTTCTTCTTCTCTTGTTTTTCTTCCTGCTAGTTCATCTTCAACCTCAACCTCCAATGCAGCAGGTGGACTATGACGATGATGACCATCCCCATTCTGCACCAATATCGTGCTGACATCATCGTCTCCTTGACCTGTTTGTAAACTTTCGGCATTGATCCATCGGTCGTCATCTTCATCAATCATGAGATCGTCTCCATTGTCACTGTTTTCTTCATTTGCGTCTAGGTCAGGATGCAGCGAGGAACATTCACTCAATGCATTATAAAATTCCTGGACATTAGGTTTATCCTTAAGATGTACTGTGATTTCAATAAAAGATGATCCATCTATAAACGAATTGTATTCACCAGTAGTACCTTCGACCGGTCCGCCCTGAACCTTTTGTTGTTCTTGTTGTCGTGACACCAACCCTTCAGATTCGATTTGAAGATAAACTGATCCCATACCAGACTGAATTGCATGAAGAGTGATATACGGATATGGGACAGCTATACCAGCCGAATATTCTGGGAACCAAAAGGTAAGGTTGGAAGAAGAAACATAAATATCAGTGATTATAGAATCGACCGAAGTGCCATTTGCTTCTGGACTTGGAGATATTATTAGTGGAATTTGTGGAGAACTACGAATTGTGTTACCATTAGATTTATAGTAAAGGACTGGATTCTCTTCTAATGAAAAGCTTGCGGGAGTAAATGATTGATGTTCATGTAAAGGGGTGAACTCAGCATCGGACGGTGCACTTCTTAGGATTTCTATTGACATATCAGTTGGAAGAAGATTTGAGAAGCTTATACAATAATCCCAAATTTTATTATAAATATGATATTAAGCTTGATTGATGGTATACACGTTCTATAAAGGAATGGATGGAAGGTCAATTGATCGCTGAAGGAATATGATCACAGTCGATGATGATTCTTAACTTTTAATCCGAGCCGCGTATAGTGTGGCGCTTGTTGAAAGCCCCATGCCTGTACTCGGCTTGTTCTGCTTTCCGACGGGGGGCCCCGTCATTTGTAAATTACTTACCGGGTAAGTAAGAAGTTTATGAGCCTAATTTTATTACCGTTACTCCTTTTTGTCAAGATTTGTTCCTGTTGAATAGAGATAACCGTTATTTTGTTATTATTTAATTTCAATATTTCTCTCTCTTTAGTATAACTGTTAACTGTTAAGCATATATTTAATGCCACGCCGCACATTTACCCCTGAGATCCGAGATTCACGATATTGATGGAAGATAGTTCACTAAATATCACCTAACAGTTATATAAAATATCAATTAAGGAGTCAGATTAAATAAGTAATAAAATGGTTCGCCACCAATAGACCATAATAAAGTCAGGGGTTGAACCTCAAACCGTTTACGTCATTAAATAATTCTCCTGTTATTGCAACTGTATTCTGCTGGAGGTACAGAAGAACGAAGAAGATCAAGAATTATTTACAATATTGTTAATTCCTGAATCAAAATAAATGGGATAAATTAATGAGAAAAAATAAACCCATAGCAATGTAAAATCGAATATCAGTTCAAAAAATATTGACACCTAAGGGATTCGAACCCTTGCATCTTTCGATATTAGAACACACACCACTGTTTAATCAGCGGAAAGCTTATTAACTTGAGTCTAACGCCTTAGACCAACTCGGCCAAAGTGTCGATCAGTTGAAAATTTTATTTTTTTACTGCTATTTAAGAGAAATTTTTAGAACAAAAACGCGCTTTTTTGCATTTTACAGCATTAATTCAAGTATTTTTAAAGAAAAAATCAACTACAACAATAAAAAGAAAGCGAAGATACTATAGGTTAAATTTAATTTCTTCTTCACTGAAATTCTGAGAGATTCTACCTATAAAGAAAAATTTCGTTCAGGTCAAGGGTTTTATGTGAAGTCCTTTACAGACATGAAATTGTCATGAATACTAATGATAATCAATCAGTCGATCAGACAATGAAATCCTGATTTAACTGCAGACAATTTAAATAAGACGATCCGAAAGAAATCCTAGGAGTAAAGGTAAATGTATTCCCATTTTATATGTAGTGGTCCAATGGAATATGATAAAACAGAATATCATAGACAATAAAATGATTATCAATCAATCAGAATAACCGTTGTCAGATTAATTTACCTATATAAGAATAATAGTTTTCAGGGGTACTGTGCTGTGCAGTACTGTACATGTCCTGTAAAGTTATGTCTTCTTAAGCAAAGCAAGGAAAATGCAGCTCAAAACAGAACTGTCCGTAAGGAAAACAACATATATGGGTGTCGCTGGCTATAAATAGCTTACTGTTGTTCTTTAACAATGAAATCTCTCTTTAGGAAACGATCAGACAATAAATGATTATCAATCAATCAATCAATATGTGTCGCTGGCTATAGATTGCTTACAAAGACAATAAATGATTATCAATCAATTATCAATCAATTATCAATCAATTATCAATCAATTATCAAATCAATTATCAAATCAATTATCAATCAATCATCAATCAATTATCAACCAATCATGTCCTGTAAAATATCACTGGCTAGCTCACACAGACAATACAATCATAAACTTACAGCCTTCACTATGTAAATATTAGAGTGCACTAATGTATGTCCATAGACAATAAATGAATTATCAATCATCATCAATCAATGTATGTCCCTTTATGACAACGGTCGGATTTTTTTTAAACCGGGATAAATATACTTCACCAAAACCAATCCCGGGGTCAACCTCAGAAATACTACCATGCCCACAAACTGAGTACTAACTCTCACGTTTATCCGCAGCAAATCCCTGCTATACTCGAGCTCGGGCTTGGATTTCACTGAACACTAGAACTCTGAAAAAAACGTGCCCAGATTCTTCGTTGAATAGCGAACTCAAATTAGTCGATTGATGTCAAGATAAACCAACCAGTCATGTTGTTTACCAGGACTTCCACGATCAATACAGGAGGGTTATGCGGAACTAAAAGGTGTGGTCGACTCAGCTATATTGACAGGGTATTCGGTCTGGGACTAGTAGCAACTGACTAGCTAATAGGTAGTGAACCTCGGGAATACACCTTGTAAATCATAACTAAGATAGAGAACTAGAACAATAATAAGAATAAGAGACAAACACAAATAGTATATATAGACTAGTCATAGGGCAAGGGTAGTGAAGAAGAAGTAGACGGTCTCCACTACAAAAGGGAGGACAAAATTTCATCGACTCAACCTCTTCCATATACGTACGTGACAACATACATAGGAGAGATAAAATGACGTCAGACAAAATTAACATTAACTTTAAGGTTTATACATTTTTAGATTCTATCTTTAGCTTCGTAGATTCCACGCTTTAAAGCTACATAAGCTCAGATGATATAGACCAGAGATGGCCCTCTATTCCTCAGCAATTAGGTCTATTATTAAACTTATTGCCCTCATTAGGCTCTGAACTCAAGCCCGCCTGGGCAGCCCTGCTTGCCGGCTTTAAAGTTAAGTTAACGTTAGAGCTATGCAACGGATTCTCGCTCAATCGCGTCGACCCTGCGTGGCGCCATATGCAGAATAGAACCATCTCCAGGCTCAGAACTCCAGCCGCCGGAAACATACAGAACTAGTTCTAGCTAAAGTAACTTAACATTCAGGTTAAGTTAGCAGTCAGTTAATGTTCGTTGACTACAGTTACTGAAAGAGGCTAGCTGCTCCTCTCTACTGAGCTTTATAAGACGTTCACGGTTCACCTAACGGGGAAGGTCGGTGGTTGGCTCAACGTACATATACGTATACGTACGTATACGTTATCTTCTGCGGCTGAATTTTTTTTTATCGGAACAGTTCGGTTATTCATGCCGTTGCCGTCGGATTTTAGATTTATGCAAAACAACCGGCATTTCACTTCTAAGAATATATCCACGTAGGCTCTATTCATTAACCGCGAATCAGTTCACGTTATAAGAATATCAGGCCAGCGCGCACTTTGGTCATTACCCGGCTTTAAAATTAATTTTCAGAAATTTCATGTTTTTGGAAAATTTCCCAACCCTTCATCTTCGGATATCTATCTCTCTGATCTCTCTAATCCGTCTATCTCTATCAAAATCTATCAATCATATCTTAGTACATATACATATCACGATTAGAGAAGAAGAATTTGAGTTTTTTAAGAAACTAAAGTTGATATTTATTCTAATTGGTTAGTTATTTTTATTTTATTTTTATTGTTCTCTGTTGTTTATCATTGATTTAGATTTTTATTGGTCTGGGTGGTTTTCGCGAATAGTTAATTAATTCCTTCCAGTTTTTTATTTTATTTTTTTATTTTATTTTTTTATGACGAATTTTAGTTGTTGTTATTATTATTCCTATAATGCCCGAATCCAACTCACAAACTGGGGACCCAGAACCTGGGGATCTTGAGGCTCAGTTAACGGCTTTACTTGTTGGGTTAACAGGGGATGGTCGGAATGAACAACAACAAACAGAACAAGCTAGTGGAGATAATAATAATAATATTAATGATCAATCAACTGATCAGGAGGTGCTGATACCTGATAGTAGATTACTTCTAGAACAAACATTAGCTGAAGTTCAACATGCTTTAGCTGCTGATGCCCAAGAAGAAGAAGTAAAAGAACTACAGTCATCATCCAATTTAGATCAAAACCAAAATGACGTGTCAGTTCAGGAGTCAACAACTGTTCAGCAACAACAGACTCAGACGACATCAGAAGAGGAAGGTGATCCCCACGTTGACCAGAATACTCTTAATGAAATGATACAAAAGGCTTTATCAGCTCTTGGAGATGAGCAGGGAGAACAAGCTCAAAACACTCAATATGATGAACAACCTGTTCAGGATCAAGATGATCAACAGCACCTACAAGAACAGTTACAGCAACAACTACAACAGCAGATAGAACAACATCTACAACAACAACAGCAGCAAGAACAGACTAATTTAGAAGTTTCTGATAATTTTTCTCAACCCAATCATTCTCATGACTCAACAAATCAAGATAATGAAGCTATTCGTATCCAACAGGAACTCCAAAAGATTCTGGAAGCATCAGCTTCCTTAGACACCCACCAGAGGGATGATAATGTTAGAGAATCCCAACATGTAGAAAAATCCTCCTCAACAGTTGAATCCGAGATAGAACAACAACATCAACAATCTCAGGGAACTGAAATATTTTCCGCTGAAGATGAAGAAATATCAGCACAGAGAGCTTTGATAGAACAACTCACTGCCGCTATACGCGAAGAATCATCAGAAAATGATACTGTATCCACAACAGCTACATCCACTGCTCCTTTGGCGACGACGACAGCTATAACTGAAGGCACTGGTACTTCTGTTGATGATTTGGATGTTCGTGCAATGGCTGAATTGTTAAGTAATTCAGATCTCGAAAATACACTGAGTTCCTTGCTAGCAGGTACAGCAGGTACAACGTCGACAAGTACATCTGATTCAAGAACAGCAACAACTTATCCCCCAGCTAAAACAGCTTTTGACGAACCTAAAGCTTCGCTCTCAATAGCAGAAACTCTAGCAATATCTCGAAACAGTATTCAGAAGTCGCGGGAATTACTTGCAAATCGAATTGATCCAATGTTGAATCGAAAGGGATATCTTCATTCTTGGTCTACAAAGAAGAGCTCTTCTAGTAGTATTCAGAAGGAACAGCAAGAACAGCAAGAACAGCAAAAACAGCCGCCTTCATCATCATTAGTCCATCTACCTGATAAAGATCAGTCGTTAAATTTTTCTTCCACTGCTGATGAGATCGCTGTATCTGCACCTGTACCTTTGGGCGCTGTATCTGCACCTGTACCTTCGGGCTCTACCGACTCCATGTTAGCTGCCTTATTACTGGCTAAACAAATGATTAGTCAAGAAGAGAGTGAAGGAAATATTGATGATATAGAAATTGTTGGTCAAGAATTAGGACTCAATGCTGATGCAATGGAAGCAGTTCAACAAGCCTTACAAGCACTAGGTAAAAGTCTTCAAGAAGAAGAAGAAGAGGCTGGAAGTGATGAGCAGGATGGCCTTTCAATGGCAACCTCAGAAGAAGCTACAACCCCTGGTATTGGTGGGATAATATTAGATTCACAAATAGCATTTCATCAAAATCGGAACAGGACTACTAAAGTAAAGAGGGGTTATCGTTCTGGTAGTAGTACAAATGCTGTATTGACTCCAGAAGATAAAGAACGAATTAGGATGGATAATCGAGAAAGAAAGAAACGATGGAGAGGTAATAATAGTGTTAGAAACAAGGATAATGATTTACGTGCCAGGCTTCATCGTCGGGCAGCGTTAATATTTGGAACTGAAGATTCTCCAGAGAAAAAAAATTGGTTTAATGATGAATTTCAAAAGCGTCGAGAAAAACGAATTTTACGTGAGATGCAAGTCGAGCCTGATGATAATGGTGGTACTACTTTTTTGAATGATGGAGACTCATTTATGAATAATAACAATAATAACCATAGTAATAATTCATCATCTTCGTCATCCTCTGCTCAGGAGGACCTCCGTGCTGCTTTAGAAGTACTTGGAAAGACTGAAGGCTTAGATGCAGGGCTTGCGGAGACAGTAGAGTCGTTGGTTAAGGATCCTCAATTATTAAAAACTTTGATGGGTGATATTTTCGGCAGTGTCGATGACAATGGGCCTCCGGCGGGTGGTGGTTCCGCTATGAATAATTCTTCTTCAGTTATCAATAACAGTAATGGATCTGTCAATGGGAATAATTATACTTTGGAGACCCAGTCTATCAAATCTGTTGCTGGAGGAGGGTTAATTTCATCTTTTAAAATCAAAAAACCTGCAGCCCTCAAAAATAAATCCTATAATAACGGTGGGTCTCCTCACCAATCTCAACCAGAGTTCCCTTCAAAATACCCCGATCGTGGATTGACATCATTAGTGAGACGAGTAGCTCGACCAAAGATTAACAACAAATTGTCTTCCACTAATAGTCCAGTTCCAATTAATTCTGGTGTGGAAGTTGCATCACGTATCGTAATTGGTATTGACTCAACTGTTAATACTGTAGCGACAGATGATATACATTCTTCAATTGATTCTTCGATTGATTCTCCACTTGTTGATTCATCGTTACAAGTGACTCTGGATGTGGACCTTAATCTCCAGGATAGTGCAAGTTCAAAACGTAGACGCTCAGCAGAACCTGTCTTAGCCGGCAGCAGTAATGCATCTCCAAGACCCCCACAGTATTTTTCATCTTCTTCTTCAACACAGTCTTCAATGCATCGTGAGGATCGTAACGTTCGTCCTAAAGTTGAAGATAAGAGAGTTAAGGCGCTTGGGTTTCCTCCAATGTTGGCAGGAATGGCGATTAGAAGATAAGAAAAGATGCCGCCAAGACTATCTATAACTATTTATTATGATGTATATGTGACCTCCCGTTTTGTTTTGTTTTGTTTTGTTTTATTAAATTATTTAAAGATCTTATCCAGGGCGGATAGTACAAGTATTAATACATGTTATATTTATATTTATAATGCAAGAGTTCGTTTCATTCATAATGCAAATAGTCAGACCAAGTTTCAACTGTGGCACGAGTTCTGAGTAGATTTTACATCTCCTTGTCCTGAGAAGTATCACCACCAATCACACTATTTAATAACTCAGATGCTGAAGAGGGTGTTCGACTTGGGGATGTAGCCGGTGCTGGACCCGACGCTGAGGCTGAAGTAATGTTATCAATACCTAGACCTCCGCCAGGGATAGCAAATGATGACGATAATAACTCAGAGGCTTGGTTTTCTTTACTCGGTGATGACGATAATAACTCAATGGCTTCGTTTTCTTTACTCCTCGGGTCAGAAGTCCTACTCTTCAAAGTTGGCGTTGATAAAGATTCTGCTTTAGCCCCAGTATTTTTCGTCCTTGTTTGAGCAACCTCAATTATTTGAAGACCTTGTCTAAGAGCCTCGATCTCTTGGCCAATAGCAACGGATAGCAGGGACCATTTATTATTCTCTGCCAAATCGAAATTATGTTCCAACTTATTGAGGGCTTCGTTTAACATTGATGCAATTTTCGAAGCATTCCCACGCTCTGCTCGCGGAATAGCAGCTAATTGACGTTCGAGATCGGTCACAACTTCACAGGAATCCTTCCACAAAATTGTCCCTTCATCTAATGCTATAGCCTCATGATTGGCAGCCATACGACGATCATCAAGGACTTCTACCTCCCGTTCATTGCTTTCAATCTCACTGTCAGAAACTTCTTCCGACTGTAATGTCTGTAGTTCTTTAACCCACGGCCTGCATTTACCCTCAATACTTGATTGAGCCAGTGCTATACGATCCTTATGCGAATTCTTTAATATTCTTAATTTTTTGATTTTATCTTCCAGTTCCGATATTTTCACCTGAGCAAAAATCTGTTAGCATCTGGTCAAACGTTTCTGTAGATCCAAGCTGCCGGAGGTAGACCAGGAGCTCGGTCGCTGGAGTCCCAACGAATTATAAGATCAGAAGTTTCTCTCTTCCATGCTCTACTCATACTTACATCAATATCATCAACTTCCTTCAGTATTTCGTTAATTTGCTTTGCTTCGGTACTCTGTGTTTCAAGTCGTTTCACAACGGCCAACGCATCGACAGATCGTTCTTTAATATTTTTCTTATTTTTCACCCATTCTTGACGGTTCTTGATCTCTTTATTATAAAAACTAGTCATTTGACTCTTCACATCACTTAAATATTTCATATGAGATGTTATACCACGTCTGGATGTTGCCAATAAACGGCCATTTTGTCTAAGAAGACCATCAGACTGAGCATCAAGTAAAGATTGAAGTTTATTCACAATAGCTTCAGACTCTAAACGAAGATATTCAATATTCATTATGATCAATTTCAAATATATAAATAGCAATTGGCAAACCCCAAACTAGGACCGGTGAGAAGAGTCGTCTAGCTGCAAGCAAATGCCGCTGAAGCTTGTCTCTTGATATAGTGATATCTATATCTAATCAATATTATAAAATGGTGAAACATTCAAATAGTTACCCCGAAAATTAGAATATCTTTCTTCTTTCTAGATAAGTAAAAACCTTGATGATCGATCAGAGTGCGTTCCGATCAAACCCTAATATATTATTTTGTCAGTTGATATTTCTTATCATTCGTTTATTTCTTTTATTCTTCTTATGTACATATCGAACTTTGAATTTATTTTATTATATAATATCTTTGATTAACGTCAAGATCTTAACTAGCACGGACTGCAATTATACTTGTCAGAAACTAGTATTGGATACTACTGGATTCAATCTGGAATCCCTGTTAGATAAGCTCATCTAACAAGGTAGTAGTAACCAGTATCATCGTAACTTTCTATATATTTATTATTAGCTAGCTAGAAAGCACATCGATTGATCAGCTTTTTATGCGGCTGAAATCAATATAAACCAAAAAGTAACCTTCGTTAAATAATCTGTTACCATGGTTACTGGACAGCTAGTAAGTGTAAGTAACCGCAACCACGGTAAGTATTAAAGATACCGTTTTCTCCTACTTACCCCTATATTATTGTAGCCTATTTAAGCTTAAGATTCAGGGGTGGAGTAAGGCTAGCGCGGATTGAAGTTAATATTTGTATCCAGAGTTCTAATTGTGAGCTCCATCTCTACCTGGGCTTTTTTCTTTATTAGGATGAAAACCTCAAGCGCAAACTGCGTAGTCACTAAATTACTGAAGCTGTAACCTTTATGCAGGTACCAACCAGTTTAGCGAAACTTTATAACAGTTAACTTAACCTTTAACCCTTATTTAAGCATAACGTGCAGACTTCAAACGTCATATACCGTCTGAAGTGCGCTTACCAGCTGATATTTACGAACAATTTCAATTGCCCCCTTCTCGTTGACTGCGAGAACAATTAAGCCTAAAATAACCGAGAAGGCTTGAACTGCCAGAGCAATAACCTACTGTCAAAGTACACTGAACGGGCATGTCTTCTAAGAGTCAGAACGATAATCTAAAGTGTCTAACGACTGTAATCTATCTACTTCGCGGACATATTCGACAGGATATTCAGCTAAAATAGAGCTTATCGAAAAAAAATATTTGATTTATCGAAAACAAGGGATCGAAATTTGGTATAAATATTCGCCTGTTAACCTCTCCAGGCTATCTATCTGAATGCTTCGCGCGAGACCGCATCCCTAGATTTCTTCTAGCTCTCGCTGCGCCAGAGATTTGGTCCACGAATGAGGTTTTCCATTTTTCCAAGAGACGTGGACAATCGGCTATCATTCGTTTGTTCTCTCTCCTGTAATTAATCCCTAACCGTGGGGTTAACCACCGATTGTTAGTCAGATTTATAAAATTGGAAAACTTTCTGCTGATCATCACGGCTACTTCGTATAAAAAAAAAGGTTTACAACTCATGTCAAATCTTATCCACTCCTAGACGATGTGCATGCATAACTAATGATAACTTAGCTAACTAGCTGCAGAAACAAACTTCACAGAAAATACCATGAACCATGTTAGTCCTGGTCTTGGCAATATGAATCTAAGTGGTAGCAACACTCAAAAGGAAGAAACGCCAATCTGTAGGTTCGTAAAATCAGGATCAAAATAAACAGAATAATCTTATATCCTATCTGCCCTGGTGACTGACAAGAAGTTCGCGACTTTCAGCTAGAGAAATAAAGAAGATGATCGGACATTCTCCGGGGAGCGAGGAACAAAGCCCAAGGGTGTGAAGTATGGCTCTTAACTTAGCCACCATCACCACTAGATTATGTTGTAATTGACTCATACATTAATTTTTATGCACTTATAGTTAACTAATAAGGAAAAGGAGCACTGCCGTTAGAGGTATCGGAGGCGTAACGAATAGTGACAGCGCATAACGAATTAGAAGGTATCTTGCTTTTAAGGAAGTCAATAATAGTAAGTCATAATAGAAATCCAAGTAGAATCCACTTTCTCACTATCCTCCGGAGTGATTTGATTACCTTTGTCTCTCTCTGGCCTCAGCATTTGGAAGGTACTACAGAGTCAATGTTTTCCGTTAGTGATGGTCTAGACTCCGAAACTGTTACAGTTTTGACAGTTTTGACGGTTTTGTCTCTCAAGCATATACGAACGGCAGGGCAGTCCAGGTGCAGGAATGAGATCGACCGGTAAATTAGGTTAAGCATCAAACTGTCACATTGTCATTCCTTACTAAGAAGACTGACAGCACCATAGTCCTAGACCCAGTAAGTTAGCATAGCTTCCCCCTTGTCTCATGTTCAGCGGATGAGGCACCAGTGAAGGGCACTCCCTCCGGGCTCATTACAGAACCCGAGGTTTGCTTCGTTCGGCCGTCTCTCGAACAAACTAGGGCTAACGAAATAAAGCACCTGAGATGGAGAGAGATTCAATCGTTCGAATGAATATATGTGACTGAGTAAGAATCCGATAAATGCAAGAGAGCGGGTCTCCAGCTCCCACAGTAAAATATAGAAACTGCCAAGGCCTCTACGCAGGGACAACTACCTCTCTGTGGACGTGGTGGTTAGTAAAAAGGCGGAGTTACGGGTTTTAGATGGAGGGTCATTTTCACTATTGTGCATGAAAATCTGATAACCGTTACCACGGGTAGATCTATTTCCTATACAGGTTATTACCCTTAATATATCAACTGCAGAAATTTGCGCTAACAGTTATACGAGATTATGCAATGAAGAACGGTTTTTTGGAGCTCGTATACGTCGCTAGTCATATGCACGTAATATTTACAATAACCATATGTTGACGTCAAATTAAATGTTGTAGTTAATGTTAACTGTTACGCTAGCGTAATTCTACTTGAGTGCCTATACTTATACCCACACTGCCTGCCTCTAGTAGTTAAGTTAGTTACCTTTAAAACTATTCTGATAGTATAATGCAGAAGATCTTGAAGAGGAGTTGGCGTTCTATCACTACTTACTACTTTTAGTTCATTTTGACTTAAATTCTTCATTTCATTGTATTCTTGTTCTAAAGAGGAGAGAGAACATTACAAATATGTAATATATTTATTTAATGGTCTAAGAAAACTGTCGAATATCAAAGTGATCCATGGAATCCAAGTGAATCAATAGATTAAATCGAATCAAAGTGGATCAACGTTGAACTAAGTCAAATACTTCATTAAGCCACGGTAAACTTAACAGGGGGTTTGATACGGTGGGATCTCCACCTTCCGTCAAGAACATGGGGGAAAAGGTACAGGTTACAACTAATTCGGAAGTTGGATTGGTCACAACAGATATTTCTACATCTTCTTCACAACAAGTATCAATGTCCCCACCTGGTTTAGTATTCTCGTCGATTGAACCAGTATCTGTTCATGTTAGAAATTTGGCTATTACAGTAGAACAATCGATTAGCCCAGGATCCTTAATAGGAAGAGTATTAAATTTGAAAAAGGCTATTGGGAGAAATAAGGATACTTCTGATGCCGGCCCTACAAGTAGTAGTACCATTCAAGAAGAATTAGTAGCAGGACCAAAAGTAGGAGGCGTAAATATTCATAATGATCTTGAAAAATCAGTAGGTGGTAGTGAAGAAGATCTTTCAACTCTTTCAAATTCAAGAAAATATATTTTACAAAATATATCTCTTGATGTTCCGGCTGGTTCTATTATGGCTATTATTGGAGGTTCCGGTTCAGGTAAAACCTCGCTTTTAAATGTAATGGCAAATAGAATGGCATCAAGAAATTTAAAAATAGATGGATCAGTAACTTTTAATGGTAAACCTGATATAAGAAGAGTTCGTAATGCTTATGTTATGCAACAAGATGTATTACAACCAAATCTTACTTGTAGAGAAACTTTACAATATGCCGCAGAATTAAGATTGCCTTCCGATACGACTCACGATCAAAGAAAAGCTCTTGTTGAAGAAATTATCCTTGAGTTAGGATTAAAAGAATGTGCTGCTACTTTCGTAGGAGATACTGCCCATAAAGGTCTTTCTGGTGGTGAAAAACGAAGATTAAGTATTGGCATTCAATTATTAGCAAATCCATCTGTCCTTTTTTTAGACGAACCAACTACTGGATTAGATGCTAATTCTGCTTTTCTTCTAGTAGAAACTTGTCGTAAGCTTGCTACTAGAGGTCGTACTATTATTATGAGTATTCATCAACCTAGATCAGATATTTTTTTTCTATTTGATTCAGTCACTATTTTAACTCGGGGACAAGCTGTATATTCCGGTTTGGTGAATAACGTAATTGGCTATATACAAGGTCTAGGTTACCAATTTCCAGAACATATTAATCCTGCCGATTTTTTAATCGACCTTTCGGCTATAGATACGAGGACTCCTGAGCAGGAAATAGCATCTAAACGAAGAGTAGATAAAATTTTGAGAGCTTGGCGTCTTGAAAATTTTGATGAAGTACCACTTTATTCAAATATTAATAATGCTAACAACAACAATAGTAATGCCGATGTTCTCTCAAAGGCTCCAATGTGGAGGGAGATTACTGTCTTGACAAAAAGATCATTTATTATATCTAGACGTGATCCTATGGGTCTTCTTGGTTTACTATTAGAAGCTTTGTTAATGGGCACTATCTGTGGCTGGATTTATTTCAAGGTTGATGGCTCATTATCTGGTATTCGTTCTACTGAAGGATTGCTGTATACTGCTTGTGCTGCCCAAGGATATCTTATTTTGTTATATGAAACCTATCGATTATGTGGACCTGATTTACGTGTTTTTGATAGAGAATATAATGATGGATGTGTTAGTCCCTTTGGCTATCTAATTTCCAGGCGACTATCAAAGGTTTTGACGGAAGACCTTTATGTACCACTGATTTTTTCTGTAAGTTCACGAGAGAGGGAATACTCACATAGTGGTTTCCTGAGACTTGGGTTGATGTTGGTTTGTCTCCGGCGACTGGGGCTATGCTAGACCCCTAGGCTGGTTCGCTCGAGTTAAGTAATCACCCCCCGAGAACTACGAGTCTGGGATTAACAACCATATGAGGAAAACGTAGTGGACTAACGATTTTTTCAGGCTATTATTTATTATATGGGCGGTTTGCGTACTGATGATGTACGGCATTTCTTCATTTTCTTCGCCACTAACTTGATTCTGCAATACATTTCTGTGAGTTTTGCTACTCTCTGTGCTAGTATATCGCGTGACTTTACCACTGCATCATTGGTAGGAAACTTGGGTTATACTTTGCAAAGTATGGCGTGTGGTTTTTTCGTTAATGCTACAGCCATGCCAGTTTATGTTCGTTGGACAAAATGGATTGCTTATGTCTATTACGCATTCGGTACCTTAATATCCAACCAATTCGGTTCAGGATTCGTTGGTGACTGTCCATATGAAATTTCTAACCCGAGCTGTCTACCATATACTGGGGAATTTATCATCGATACGCTTGGATTTCCACAAAATTGGATTCTAGTTCCTCTTATGGTTAATATAGCATGGGCGTTGGGATTTTATTTCGTTGCATATCTATTATTGAAGTTTGTAAGAGTATCTGTTTCTGTGTCCAAGACCCATTCACCAAAGGACCAGCCAGATGAAACCACCACATTGGCTTTATCTAGACCAGGAACTGGCCATTTAGATATCAATGTGAAATTAGACGATATCAGATTATCAGTTATTCGTCGTCAGCGACTTGGGCTCAGAACAAAAGATATTCAAATTCTTCGTGGGGTTACGGCAAATTTTGTTTCCGGTTCTATAAATGCTATATTGGGCCCTAGTGGTTCTGGTAAGAGTTCTCTTCTTAACTACATGGCTGATAGACTTCATTCTAGTCCTAACCAGAAGTATATTTCATCCGGAGATATCATTTTTAACGATCTATTACCTTCAAAGTCATTAATCAGATCTCTTTGTTCATATGTGACACAGGAAGACGATGGACTATTACCATCTCTAACTGTCCGAGAGACATTATACTATGCTGCTGACCTTCGATTACCAAAGGGGATGTCGCGGCAAGAGAAGCGTGTGCGAGCGAATGACGTAATCATGAAAATGGGTCTCAAAGATTGCGCTGATACATTAATTGGCGGAGAATTTGTCAAGGGGATTTCAGGAGGAGAAAAAAGGCGTGTAACAATCTCAATTCAACTTTTGAACAATCCCAAAATACTTTTATGTGATGAACCTACCAGTGGTTTGGATAGCTTTATAGCGTCTTCAATTTTGCAAGTTTTAACGGCTCTTGCCGAAGAGGGCAAAACAGTTATTTGTACAATTCATCAACCCCGATCAGATTTGTTTGCTCAATTCGGCAATATTTTACTCTTAGCTAAAGGAGGACAACCGGTATATAACGGTAAATCTAGCGATATGTTGGATTATTTTGCATCATTGAATCATCCTTGTCCTCCTTTGACCAATCCAGCAGATTTCGTCCTTGACTTGGTTTCAGTCAATCTTCAATCAGAGGAAAAAGAGGATGTATCAAGACAGAAGGTGACAGCATTGATTGAAAACTGGAAGTCAATAGTAGATAGTGATAATGCGAACGATGATTCATCTGCTGTGGTGTACTTGGATCCTTCTGATGTACATATGCAATTCGCAAGCCATGTCCGTGAGCCGGCACCATTTTTGCCGGCTTATAAAACTTTACTTAGTAGATCAACTCTTAATTTCTCTAGGAGTCCACATATGATTGTAGCTCGAATTATGCAGGTGGCTGGTATAGGTATTATTTTTGCCTTGTATTTCTCCCCTTTGAAGAACAATTATATTGGAATAACGAACCGATTAGGAATTGTACAAGAAATAACTGCCTTGTTTTTTGTAGGAATGCTCAATAATATGGCCATATACCCATATGACCGGTCTGTGTTTTACCGTGAACATGATGACAGAGTCTATGGAGTACTTCCATTCTTCATGGTCTATTTAACACTTGAGCTTCCGTTTGAAGTTATAACATCTCTGATATTTTCAGTGTTCCTTATCATTATCCCTGGTTTACCGCGAACCCCTGGTTTATTCTTTGCTTGTGCTTATTGTGCTTTGGCTATTGTTAATTGTGGTGAATCCATTGGTATTGCATTCAACACTCTTTTCCTGCATGAGGGTTTTGCTGTGAATCTTATATCTGTGGTATTATCTATTGGATGTTTGATGGCCGGCATTATGTCACTGAATATGCCTGCATTCCTTAAGGGTGTTAATTGGCTGAGTCCTTTGAGATATGCAGTTTCTGCTCTAATCAATATGTCTCTCGGGGGTCAACAGTTCTCATGTGAAGGTCAAGTAATTTTGTCTGGTGGAGGTTGTGAATTTGACACGGGTGATAAAATCTTAGACAACTACAATCTGAAGGTAGATGTTCCTGTATTCTTGGGTGGATTAGCTGTTTGTGTAGTTTTATACCGAACGCTTGCATTTACTATTCTTAAAATGAATCGTTTGAAATTAAGTATAAAATCATTGTCGCGAAATATCCGTTAGAATTGTTGAAAAGGGAAGAGAGATATGGGAGTGGCAGATGTAGTTAGCTGTCAGCAACTCACATAAAAAGGTAGGAAATAGTTTTTTATACAATTTGCATTTATAATAAAAATATAACTTCTATGTAATTTAGAGTTAAAATATAAAAGAAAACTTGTACTATATTCAAAATGTCTTTTTCGCGCTCTCGGCTTCTGCAAGAGAAAGTCTTATCGCAAGCTCTAAATCATCGTCATAATCATTGTGGTTATTGGACATTTCACCTGGTAGAGACGGGCTACTTCTCCAGGATGTCGTTGCTCTTGAAGAATTTGCTTCTGAATTCCGACCAGACTCAGCTTTTGACAATTCCAACGCATGTCTAAGCTCATAGTCCTCGTCATCACCACGATTACCACTACCATTATAATATTCGTCGAAATCGTCTAAGTTTTTTGACGACGATGACGACGATGATTGAACGAAAGGTGAATCAACGAACCCCTCTGCTTCAGCAACTGAAAGCTCTATAGCATGACGAATTTCTTCATCTACCTCTTCTTCAGTCTTTTTTAAATGTGACGACTCAATACGCGCTGCTTCTTCACTCAATAACATGGCATATTTCAACTGATCCTCTTCAGAAAGATCGTCCGAAACACTATAGCCTTTGCCGAATCTATTTTTATTTGCTCGAGCTTCGGTCAACTCTTCATCTTCCAAATTCATTAACTCAAGGTCCATTTTAACTTCCTCAGCAATTTGTGATCGGCTAATACTACCATTAAAATTGTCTCCACCATTGTAAGCGATCCGATTCTTCTTCTTAACACCCTTCTTTTTAATAGCAGATTTGTCATGATCTGCTCCAAGGTTGAAATACTGGATAGCTGACCGGACCACAATAATTCCATGTGGATTTGATGGGTCGGGGTCAATTTCAAGATGAGTGATGGGCCAAAGAGATACAGAGTCCGGGTCATCGGTTGCTCGTAAGTTAAGTGCTCGTTTGGAGAATCTTGAAGACACGACCCTTAAAAACTCACCAGTAAGTAAATCCAGCGCTATAGTTATACCATTATACGAGCCTAAGAGTAAAACCAAAGAATTTAAGGCCATAGCAGAGATAGAAGATCGCATATTGCCAGCAGAATCAATAGAATCCTTGACACTAACTTGAAAAGGCGACTCAGACACACGTAGAGGTGGTATTATAGAATTCTCGGCATCACCCTGAAGTAACCATACAAATACAAAATTATCAGTTGTGGCAGCCGCCACATATCGACTGTTATACCCAGGGGTATCAGCCAATAGGTCAGATTGGGGAAACATGGTATGATCCATAGATGCAGCAACAATAGTGGCATGAGCAGAGATTCCCTTAAGACTGAAATGGACAGATTCAAACTTTGATTCATCGAGAGTTAACTTGAATCTCATGAAATATTGTCCATGAGCGAAAATCACGTAATCGGTAGCAAAATCAGCATCAAAATATGATGCGTTAGTCACGTCCATCGATGAATTTGCCGGTCCGGTCAAATCTACAACAGGATGCATAAAAGTTCCAATCTTAACAAATCCAATATCATTTTCCCCAGATGATAAAGAGATCTGGGCAAAAAATATTTCACCTTGATCATTCATACAAACAATTTTATCACGAGAATCACATCTAATGTGGATAATACGGCCTCTTCCGGGACATACAGGAAAATCCCGTACCTTAGAATAGGTTTTGAACTCCCATTGAAGAATATGACCATCCTCTCCACCACTAAGAGCAGCAATTTTACTAGTTGTTCTAGGGTTTTCCAATTTATTAATCCATACAGCCGTAACATCGCCAGAATGATGACCTTTTAAACTAACATAATCTCTTAACCTTGTCTCATGAGAAAACAATGTTACTTGAACACTACCACCCAAAAAGCCATAAATAAGACCAAATCTCGACCCATCTACACAAGAAGTATCTGATACAACCTGTAAGATTTTACTAGTAAATATTCTTTTGTTGGCTATTTTACCCTTTGTGGGATCAGCAATTGTTCCCACGCCACGATATATAGAAAACGCAGTAATTCGAGACGCTTCAAAATCAGTGAATACATGGGAAATATCCCAAATTAGAGCATTAAATGATAGATTATTACAATGACCTTTTCTCCATTTATGAAGGTAATCAAGACGACTCATTAATTCGGTCCTCCAGTTAAGACTTGATGTTACTCTATTAAATTTGGAAGATGAGAAATGTCTTAAAAATGAAGCCTTCCATGAAGCTTCACTAGAAGCCTCGTACCATCTTTTGCAAACCAGAGATGCTGCATCCAGGCATTCGGGAGATAAATAGCTGAATACTATAACCAAAATTTCATTAGGCAAAGTCTGTGCAATGGAAGGAGGAACAGCAAAGGGATTCTTGAGGATTAAGGATTTGTCCTGAATCTCTTCATCAGTATTGTAGGTCTTATTCTCATTCTCCTTGTCCTGCTTATCCTCTCCATCCTTGTCATCTACAAGTACAGATTTCGTTGGGATCTGCCCATTCTGCATTGAATATTGCGAGCCATATTGGGAAGTTGTTGATAAAACTTGCGACTGGTAAGTTTCAATAGTATTATCGATTATATCAGTAGTATTAATGAAATCCGATAGATTGGGAGCTGAAGGGGGCATAAAACGGGGGGTAAGTAAAGAAGTAAAAAAAAAGGTATTAATAAAGTTTACAAAGTTGGCTGATTGGATATATATTATACAAAAAAAAAAAAACCAATAAAAACAACAAACCAACAACTTTTGAGAGACCGATTCCAATAATAAAATTAACCAAAAACAAAAAGAAAAGGAATAAGATCTAAACTTGTAAACTGTTTATATACGTGGGATGTTATTGGATGGTTAATGGATGGAAATGTCCGATTGATAGATAATTCAGAAGGATAAATACTTTGGCTGGTGTATATGACTAATAAAACCCCTGCCCATATATATTTTTGTGCCACAGCGTTGATCAGCGTTAATTCAATGGCAAAGGAGACGTTGAAAATCGATGGAGACCGATGGAGACTGAGGAGACCGATGGAAATTGTTGGAGATCGATGATTTGAGGTTTGTCTTCGGCGACTGGGCAAAAGCTAGGACCCGTGAGATTTACGCTCGAATTTTTCATCTGATTGTTAGAATTAGACCAACTGCTGGAGGCGCACCGGAAAATATTCCGGCTTTTTTTTTTTTTTTTTTTTTTTAGTTGTAAAACCTCTTAATTGTGTATGCTGATATAAGAATAAATATTTAAAATAAATAAAAATAGGTTCAGTAGCTTGCAGGAACCATGTAGAATAGAGATCATCATGTAGAATTATGTAATACGGCCCAACAGTCCGGCTGAGGTTAGCTCACAGTAGCTCTGCTCAACCGTGGCTAGGATTCCTAGGTACCAATTTATTATTATTATTATTAAATAAAAATAAATAAATGATTACGTAAACAAAAATAATTAATCTTTATATGTCCCATCGACCAAACGTAGGCAGGCACCTTATGCACCCCATTGAATCGACAATCAGATAAGTAATACCAGGCAACAAAACAGGAGAAACCCCGAAGGATAAAAACTCCCAAAACAATAAATAACACGAAGACCCGGCGGATCCCAAGCCACATGGCCTAGCCCCGAACTAGGCTAAACTGAATGTTAGGGAACATCGCGAAGCCTACGATGGAATTTAAGATAATGCTCGTGAAGGCCCGAGATAGTGGCCTGGAGAAAGCGGAGCATGATGGGGAGCTCAATGCTCTGAGTTGAGAAGTGATGTGGTACCGATAGGCGTTACTGAGTTAGCCTGGACAAAACGGGTGAATTTTAGATGATTGATCCTCTTGGAGAAGCAGTAATAGTACAGATAGATCCATTCCAGGGGCCAGTCATACGGCCTATCACCATTCATTGTGAGGCTCTAATAAGCTAGTTAGTAAGCCGCATATATCTGTTAACACAGGCTAGCTTGTAGATCCCAATATAGGAAATCTATTGGAGATCTCAAAGGTCTATCCTAATCTAAAGATTAGGTGTATCCGGATAAAAGATACCAGTAACGTAATAAGCAGTTACAGAGACAAATATAAGACTTCTAAGAGAATTATAATATATTGAAATATACGAAATAGAGATTGATTAATATATAATATAATAACTTAAGATCAATAACCATAATCAAGTAATAAATAGTAAATAACTAAACCTTGTAACAAAAACCCTTAACCTTTAATATATCATATGATAAACGAGATTCAAAGAATCTACAAGCTAGCGCTTAATTCATAATAACGTTATAACTCTGGCTTCACGTATATGTACGTATTCTATCGACACGTAAGTTACGTATACCATTCAGTGTGGGGCTCTAATAAGCTAACTTAACCTTAGTAAACCGCATATAATAAATAACTTGCATCCTCATCGCCCGAATCAATGCCAATTTCTGGCATTCAGTTGGAATCAAAATGAGAGCTGTAATTCAAAAAGTGAAAAATGCTTCAGTGACGGTTGATTCTAATGTTGTATCATCGTATGTAAAGATATATTTCTTTTGATGTTGGTTTATTTATTATCTAACTGTAAAATATCTAGAATAGGAAGGGGATTGCTAGTTTTAGTAGGAGTCGGTCACGAAGATGATGAAGCTGATTGTGAAAAGATTGCCCAGAAAATATTACGATTACGTTTGTGGCCTGATGAAGACGAATCTGCACACTGGAAACAGAGTGTGGCGGATATTCAGGGAGAAGTATTGTGTGGTATGTAAAATTAAGTTAGTAAGAGCTACCCTTTTGCGGTTGGTGCTCTCGGGATAAGACGTATATCGGGCTCCCATAAAAATAAGCTGTCGCCCTTCACGCGCAATGTGTTGATTGCACAAAATCGAAATTTTTTTTCTAATATATTCTTCTACATATATATAGTGTCACAATTCACTCTGCTTGCCAATGTAAAAAAAGGGTCGAAACCAGATTTTCATGGCGCAGCAAAAGGAAAACATGCTAAAACTCTTTATGATAAGGTTTTAGCAAAAATTGGTGAAGGGCTTCCCGGTGGAGCCTCACGAGTTGGAGATGGAGTTTTTGGAGCAATGATGGAAGTCGCATTAGTAAATGATGGTCCTGTTACTATACAGGTCGATACTAAAGAGAATGGAAAAAAAAAGGATTTAACATGCTGATATACTTATTTCTCTTGAGCTGGAGCGCCTGCTGTAATTTTTTGTTGCAGAGCTATAGATTGTTAGAAATGTATTCTAGATAGATTAACTGCCATGTAAATAGAATGATCCCAAGAAAAAAAAGATACTTACTTTGTTCCACAGCACGTAAACTGGATACCTTTCCGTTAACAACTGCTTCCAAATCTTTGAGATTTTTATTAAGAGTGCTTACTTTGTTGTTAAAGAATTTGATAGCATCTTCCGATTTCTATTTGTTAGATCCAAATTTAGAGACTTGTGGTTCAGTCATAGTGAACATTGGAGCCATATCACTGTCACATCTCATTTAACATACCTTGTCAACAAAATAACCGGTACCGACATCCACCATATAAGTCTGTATATCAGCCATTCTTCCAGGGACATACAGAGACGACGTTAATGGAACAAGAATTGGTTTATCTACATTATTAGTAACGGGTTTAGAGCTAAGATCTACTAGAGGCACCAACGACATGAATCTATCATCCAACAGCATAATCTGCCGTGCTTCAGACCTCTCTCCCCCTAGATCAATCGACCCGCCTTAATCAGAAGATCCGATTAATAAGTAAATGGCAAATCCTACCTTCATTTTCAGACTCGGATGTCTTCTTCACCGTATCAGAACATTCCTGAAACTTCGCTTGAGCTTGTCGCAGCTTCCCAAATGAATCTGTCAAATGTTCAATTTCCTGTTCCAATTGTTGTTTAACATCAACTAATTGCTGAGCTGTTAAAGAAGCTAAGCCAACTAGAGAAAGTTAGTTAATGATTACTTCTTCTTATCCACCATATTCCCCACATATACTCACCAGTAGTGGTTCTCCCAGAATCTGACATTATCTGACTACTGAAACTTTTTAATGAAATTAAACGAAGAAAAGCAGCAAGCTTGAGCGGTGGTCTCTGGTGAAATATTATTAGATAATCGTCCGCTTTTGTTACAGGGGAATTGGGCATTCTCTAATCAGATTATATTATATTCTGTTAAAGTTTACTTACTTGTATCTGTTACTATACTTCGTTAGCATTATCCAGCTCCTATTAATATCTCAGTTCTTATTCACTTTCTATTTCTTTGTATCTAGAATATAGTTCCAGATCATTACAGTTTTTACACAGAGAATTCGATATCAATTCGCCTCTTGGAAATTAGTTCCGTGAAGTAAATAACCCACTACACAAAATAAACAACTTATGCATAATAGGCACAGTTTGTTTATTGCGATACATGTAGTATCGAGGTCTGATTGATAATCATTTATTTGTCTATGTAAGCTATCTATAGCCGAGATCTAATCTATATTTTCGATTATTAGTCGTGATAATTTCTTTCGATATCGAAATCATTTACTCCTTCGAATGATATTAAGTGGTTCTTCTCTATGGACTCCGAACGAGCATCTGCTATATTAAGAGGAGCTTCTGCTCTAAGAGCGTCAACTATTGGAGGCAAATCGAATTCCAGTAACACGACTAATATCGATACTCAATCAGGAACACAAATTAAAGATGGAGGATTTAGACAAAGAGTGCCTAACACCTTGAGAAACGCGACTACTACTACTACTACTACTGCTACTACTACTACTACTACTACTACTACTACGACTAATAATAATACTAGTAGTAGTCCTGGTGTTATAAAAAGCCCGTACCAAGATTCATCGAACTCATCTAAAATTTCAAAACCCAGGCTCAAAGCATCTACATCGCCAGCACCTGCTACTGGCGTATCTACAGTATCGACCTCTTCTGGTTTAACTCATATCATTGTAAATGGAAAAAGACAAAAAGATAATCCTGTTGTGAAGTTGATACGTGGAGTTGGATGGCATTTTGATGATATTGTTCCTGATTTTATTGTAGGAGCAGATACTTGCGTACTTATTTTATGCATCCAATATCATAACATTAAGCCTGATTATATCTTTGGACGAGTAAATCGTCTAGGTAATAGTTTTACGCATCGCATTTTGTTGGTAGTGGTAGATGTTGAAAATCCAGACCCGGCATTGAAATCCCTAACTAAGATGGCCATGTATCATAATTTACAAATAATTACATGTTGGAGTAATCAGGAGGCGGCTTATTATTTGGCATTACTTAAATCAAGAGAAAATTCTGCACCTACCGCGATTCAGGGCCAAAAGAAGGAGCTTTTTAAGGATCAACTTGTTGATGTTATGACAAAAGTGAGAGGTGTCAATAAAACCGACGCTGTGAGTATGGTGATGCAATTTGGTGATTTTAACAATAGCATCCGTCATAGTGATAAAATAGAAATTGTCAATGGTTGGGGAGAGATTAAAGCTTCTCGGTTTAGAGCTACCATCACTGAACCGTTCATATACAATAGAGATTACGAATCACAACAATTATTAATGACTGACGAAACTGTGACTGAAGAAAAACTTGAAAATATTTAGACTTTTCTGTAATCCATCGGAAGGAGCTTCTGGAGTAGCGCCATCCGAATAGATTGGATCTGAATACGGACGATTCATTACAATAGACTTAATCTCTTCGTGCAGCTCCCTACAATAGACATTAGTCTTTGAGCCGGATAAGTAGCTGATGCTGGTCTCATATCCAGCGGCTGGGGCTATATTCTCGGGGATTTTGTTAAATTTTGGACGTTAAAATGGTAACAATAATTTAATAAACTGTCATATATAAAACTAATAATACTATACTGAAATGAGTTTAGTCAAAGTCTTCATATTTAAATAAATATCTATGCTTAACAAGATGGGATGTAATGTAAATTCTACCGGACAATGTCAATCATAACCATTGAACTGTAAACAGGGATGAGTGGAGAGGAGCTGGAGGAGGGCATTAAACTATATTAAACTCAAGAAACCTTGACATTCCCCAGGTTTCAAGAAACACAATCGGTCTATTAGAATTTTTCCCCCCTGGAATTTATTAGCCGATAGCAACTTTATCCAATAACAACTTTATCCAATAGCAACTTTATCCAATAGCAACTTTATCCAATAGCAACTTTATCCAATAGCAACTTTATCCAATACTCCTATTTGGACTCAATCTAAATGGTGTGCTTACAACTGAGTTTTCGCGAGAGTGAGTACGAGACTGGGAATTAGATCTGCGCGGGCTATCAGGTTCATATTGTAGGAACAGAGGCAATCTCGGTGGCAGATGTTTACCAGTACTTCCCTGTGGATATAATTTCGTTACATTCGATTGTTTCTGGAAGAGTAACTCACGAAATGCCCTACGAGATGGATCGGCATCTCTTTTGGCCTTCTTTTTAGCTCTTTTCTGACCTGGTCGTACTACAACCACAGGTACAGGAGAATGTTGCAAGCAATATTTGGATATAGAGCCAGGTAAAAGGCCCTTAAATCCATCCATTGACCTTCCTCGAGTACCTACTACTAAGATAGCAGGTTCGTATATTTGAATCATGCGTTGTATCATAACTTCGACTTTTCCTACAGGAAATTCCACAACAAGGGATATTTTCTTTTCGTTTATATTTTTTGCAAGAATTTGTTGTTGAAATTTCTCTGCTTCATGACGATATTGATGTTCTTGAAGTGCGGAACTGTGTTGTAATTTTGTGCCTAGAAAATTATTAGTAAATCAACGAACGGTAGGGTAGACCCAGAGCTTCTGATGGATGTGGCACCGATAGAGCAACAGCGATATACTTCCTTGTTATCTGCCTCTAGTTGTCCTCAAATCTCAATCCTTCTCCTACTTACTCGGATCAATTACTCGGAGACATATAACTTCATCTCCATCTTCAACAAGTTCTTCCATCAGCCATTCCAAAGCAGCTTCTGAATGTTGATCATTATCTACACCAATTAAAATCGTCCTACTAAGTCTTGTATACATATAATCAAAATGTTTTGATCTCAATGTTAATGAGAAATCAGTGGCTTCTTTATTATCAAAGGTATCAAAAGCCACTCTTCGTTGAAATGGGCGTCTATTGTTAGAAGGGGAAAACACAACATATGAAGGTCAGGACAGAACAGAGACCACCCATGCAACAGAAGTAGATCAGGATATCTGTATCTGGTTAGAGAGCTCCTGGAAAAACCACTTACGTTGTTCCAACAGCAGGAGAAGCTGAACGAGGCCGATTATCAAATTCTGCAGGAACGGGATGAACCTGTGGAGTTTGACTCCGTAATAAACCTCTAGTTGCTACATTAGCAACTAGTGAACGACCCAAGCGTTCGGGAGAATACAGTGCACTAGGTAAAGGGGGGTCCGGCATGATGATAATGATGCTAATAATGATGCTAATGATGATGCTGATGATGCTGATGATGCTGATATTGATACTGACGATCACTCCAGAGACTGGCCCTTTTTGTTTACTTTTCAAATTCTAAAAATCACAGCAACTATATTTACCAATATGAACTTTTTAATATCCAAATATATACCTTTACAATATAAATTTTAAAAATTATCCATCATCGCACCAGATTTGTTCTAACCAGCCGTCCTTCGTTTGGTCCGTTAAAAAATTTAATCTTGAATCAATCAAAACAAGTAAGTTCAAGAAAATTTAATCAGATGAAATATTCAATTCCGAAATTTCAACCAAAAAAATAAATAAAGAAAATATATATTCCCTCCAAAAGATTTCCCTTGCTTCTAGTTCCTCGAGAAAGGGTCAAATGAATTATATGAAAGTTAAAAAAAAAAGGTCTGACCGACGCTCAGACGGAGAGGAGAAGGGCCTGGAGTCTAGACTTCAAAGGCGGTTAAAAAGATAAGATTTGATATAGCGCCGTATTGCTGTTATAGCGTTAACCGTTATGCAGTATGTTAAGTTTAGAACCTGCTCTGTACAACAGCACATGTCGCTTTACTGATTAGGCTTGATTTCGGGAAATCATCGGACTAGAGTTGAGGGATCCAGACGTAGACCGAGAAACAGAAATTGACAGAATCTAAAATTAAGCTGAATGATAATAATAAGTAACAGATCCAGTGAGATTATAAGTGCATACTGATATAAGAATAAATATTTAAAAAAAACAAAAAAAACAAGAACAAATAAGAGTTTAAAAGAAGTTGGGACGTTAGCAGGTGGCTTCTATCAATTAGGCAGCCACTGTCTCACTAAGTACATTTGGGCTGAGCCGCATGGCATATTCGGATATAGGTCTGACAAAATGAAGAGATAAAATTGATTCTTAATTAAAGAAAATATTAATGAAACTTATAATATTTCTCAGTTTAAAGGTGACTCAATTATATTGCCAATATAGTTGTTTCTAAGAAAAACTGAGGGAAACTGCATTTTTGACCTCTAATCAAGTTTTGTCAAGTTCTTATAAAGGACTTTTGTTGTTGAACTAAAAGTCACATCATAGTTGATGTAAGATTTTCTTGTAAATTACTAAAACTCAAGAAAGTTTACGTAATATTTCAACTGGTTATAGGAAATTAACTGCTATAACTGAGAATTTTTGGCACTTATACTCATGCCTCCGGCGGGTGCCCTAGCTCCAACTACGTTCGAGAAATGATCAGAAATCACACGGAACTAGCCCGAGCAAGCGACCAACGGGGCTTGGGACAGCGCAACGCACAGGAGGGAGAGGCACTCAAACAAACTGGCAGTGTGAGGAGGCAGTGAAAGGAAGTGTTTGGTCTCTTCACAATAAAAGGGGCAAACTCTTACAAGCATATCCATATCTTGGCTAACTGTACTTGAGTAGCTCTGCTTAGCCGAGCCTAGGATTCAGGCCTAGGTACCAAATATTTATTATTATTATTATTATTATTATTATTATTATTATTATTATTATTATTATTATTATTATTACACTCCAAATATACGCGCAGCCCAACAGTCCGGCTGACGTTAGCAGCTTAGCTACCAATATTTATTATTATTCTATTGTTACTTATATAACTGCAATATTACTATAACATTCTACTATTGATTGTTAAATAGAATCCTGTTTAAGCATAAATTTCCATTATCAGCGTGTAGTTATGTCTTGTGGATCAAGCCATGTGCCCCCATCTCATCAGTATAGCCTCCTCCTCTTTTGATCTATTTCCATTGTCATAATCTCTTCGCTATCTTCCACACCATTAAAAAAAATCTGGATCAGATATCTATAGGAATTTGTTTCCGATTGAATATTATTCTTTTCAAGAGATTGTTATAGTACCTTTACAATGAACTCTTCATCAGATGATAGCAATAAACAAAACCAATCATCACCTCCCTTGGATCCTACTAAGCATTATCAAAATCCAAGTTTTGGTTTATGGTTATGGGGTCCTTTTATTCCTGCAAATGACTGCCGAGAATGTTTATATACTTTAACAGGAATCCAACTGGGTACTGGTCTATTGCTTTGGTGGTTACCAGGTAGAAAGTCACCAGTTAATCGGAAATTGTGGATCACTAGATCAATTCGCACTGTAGGTGTTCTTAGTGGTTCATATTTAATGCTATTAGCATGTTTGGAACTTGTTCGTTTACAATTACCTACTGATCCATGGCAAGAAGATGCAGCAAAAGCTAGACATGAAGCAGAACGTAAATCTAAGTCTAAAAAAGTTTCATATTGGTTTGGACCTCCTGGTTATAAAGCTGTAGAATATAAGGAATGGAAACGACGTATTGATGCTGGTATTGCTCGAGCAGAGGCAGTTGGCCGTCGCGTAAATCTTGCTAAAGAGATTTATGCTGAAGTTAAAGAAAATAACCGAACCTTGTCTCATAAAATTCTTGAAGATTTAAGAAAGGAAAATGAAGAAAATTCTCAAACTCAAGAGAATAAGGCTTTAATAGATTTAAAAGAGGAAATAGGATCTTCTACCGATAAAGGTAACGCCAACGACAATAAAGATGAGAGCGTTACAATTGAATGGGATGCTTCAGATCCATGGGAAAGAATACGAGAAGAAACTGATGTAGTCGTTAGATTGATGCCTCATACTAGAGGTATTCATGAAGAAACGACTTTGAGTATACCATTAACTTCAGATGATGAACAGAAAGTAGTTGCTGGTTCAGAAGCAGCAGCGATAGTAAGAAATAATAGTGATGGCTGAGAAGAGGTCACTGATTGCATTGCCATTATATAGAATAATGTAAATACTAATTCATCTTAACCGGTTTCCACTCACTCTTGTTTGCCTCCGAGTTCCGAAAGGGCTGTTACAGAATCCGAGCGAAGCACTTCCCGTCGGAGACTCTGGGACTGGCCTGGACAGCGCCCCAGCCGCAAAACGGAGGTGCATGAGGGACGGAGGTGATCATCGGGGGTGAAGGGCACAATCAAAATAAGGACTTTATTCAGCCGTATATAACCACCCTTAACCAATTCGATTTCCCAGTGAAGATCTGATAGAGAGCCAGCTTCGTGGAACTGCAGACGTTTCTTCCTCTAAGCTCCTTCCTTACTTCGTCCTTTGATCAATTTATATATATTTATTGATCAAGGAAAAGATGAAATTAAGGGCAATAATATTTGCCGGTGTAACGGTGATCGCTGGGTTGTTCAAAGGCGTATCATCTGTTTACACGGACGAGGCTTATGTGGTTGATTGGGCCAAAACACCCATAGGTCAAGTATCTAGTAGTAATGTTGCGATCATTAGCGAAGCAATAGCTGATTCAATTATTATTGGGGCATTATCAGATGCCGGTATATTGGTCTCAATAAATGCCACAGATGGAAATACATTATGGAGAAGGAGATTAACTGATGGTTTGTCTGCATTAGTTAAAGTTAACAATGGATTGACTGAAACTTATGTTGTTGCTACCGATGACGCAGCATTATTATCAGGTAATAGCCGAATTACTGCTTGGGATCCATTGACAGGATTAGTAGAATGGGATTTACTATTTGACGACCATTATTCCACATTGGCTGTTAGTAATAATCATGGTCGCAACAGTGATTATGTACTGGTTGGATTTGAAGATGGGAAACTTTTAAAATTGGATAGTTTCTCGGGGAATCAGGTTTGGTCAGTGGAATTGAATGATGAAATTCCTTTGGGCATTATTGATTTGGATAAAGTGATTGGTGTCATTACAGGGGGAAGTTCTGGTTCTTTGTATATCGTTGATAAACACGATGGTTCAATTACTTCTCGACGCAGTATTCCTGGAGTATCTTCTTCATCATCAATTGAAGAAGTTATTCTTGTTAGTGGTGGTGTTTTTGTTTGGAAAGGTCATAATAAGGCCAGTGTTGTTTTAATAGAAGAAGGAGGTGGTATTGGGTTAATCTCCGATCATTGGGACATTGAAATTCCTTCTAATAGTAATGTTAAAGCTATTTCCTATGGGAATGAAGTGGCTTTAGCGGTAATAAAGGACACATTTTCAAATTCAAATGATCTCTATTATACTTATACTATTGCTGGTGAAAAGAAGGGTTTAAAAAATACCAGTGAAACTGCTTTATCATGGAATAAGGAGGTCGGTTTTTTTTCAGTTGTTGATAGGTTCTTCTCTTTCCCCGTGTCAGTATTAGATAATGGCCTACTACTTTCTCAAGACGAATCAGGCGTTTTACAATTAACTGAAAAGGATACCGTTAAATGGATTCGACAAGACGGTCTTATCAATGTAACCTCGGCTGTATTCGTAAATTTACCTGAAGATGATTCAAGTCTATCAGAAGAAGAGCTACTTTTTGAAGAGCACGCTAACATTGTGTCGGCATCTTTACGACGATTATCCCGTCATTTGTTCGATCTTAAATACGTTTTATTCCATTTGTTTTCTCCCACCTCCTCGTTAACTACGGATGGAGTAAACTCAAAAGACATTTTATTTGGATTCCATAAGATTCTTGTAGTTGCAACTGGTCATGCGCAACTGTTTGCTCTTGATACTGTAAAGCAAGGCGAAATTGTTTGGTCACTACAAATTCCAACAAATGCAGTAATAGTGGATTTGATAGTCCATGGAACAGATGTTCATGTTGTTACTAGTACTGGTCTAATTTATATAATTGATAAAGTCCTCTTACCTAATGTTCGACACAGGAATTTTCGTTGTCATAGTATTTGGAAACATAGACACGACATCGATACAACCAAACTAGGAGTTAATGCCGGTGAGCGAATTGACGAAGTTTTACGAATTCATGAATCTGCTTTTGTTACAACTAACTTTAATCGTATTTTCCCGGTAATAGAGGGTAGTGATAATGATGTGGATGAAATTTATATTACTAAATCAAACGGTGATAACGTCTCTGGATATGTTTATAGTGTAGCCAGTAACGATTACACTCTAGTACCGACTTGGAATTATTCTCCTGGAAAAGGGTATAAGATTATTGCAACGGCAAAGAGATCTCCGGAAGATTTAACCTCTTCAATAGGTAAAGTTCTTGGAGATAGACGAGTCTTATATAAATATCTTCATCGTAATGCAGTTGCAGTTGCTGCTGTTAATAATGAAACTGGTAGTTTAATTGTAACTATTCTTGACAGTGTTACTGGTCGTGTTCTACATTCTAAGATTCACGAAGAACAAATTGATACTGGCAGTAAATCCTCAATCAATCTTGTCTATGGAGAACATTGGATTGTTTATTCATATTTCAGTTCCCTTCCTACTGAATGTCAGAAAATCACGGTGTGGGATTTGTTTGAATCTGAGTTGCCTAATGAACGTGTTTCTCAAGATAATTCTGTGTATTCATCTTTTGATTCCTTTCCACTTCCTCATGTAAAATCCCAAGCTTTTTTCTTTACTGAACCAATCACCTCTCTTGCTATTTCAAGAACCAGATATGGAATTACCTCACGAGATATTATTGCAACTTTATCCAGTGGCAAAATTATTACTATTCCCAAAACAGTTCTTGATCCTCGAAGGCCAATTGGTAGAGCTCCTAATAAAGAAGAACAAGAAGAAGGCTTAACTCAGTACAATTCCGTGCTAGAAGTATCTCCAGCTTATGTTCTTTCTCATTCTCGGAATTTGTTTGGTATTAACCATGTGATTTCTGAGCCAGCAACTTTAGAATCTACTTCATTAATTGCTGGGTTTGGTCCTGTTGACTTGTTTTTTACAAGAATCGCACCATCAAGGCCGTTTGATATGCTTAGTGAAAGTTTTGAAAAAGCTAAACTAGTTTATACAGTAGTAACTCTACTTATTGGTACATTTGTATTAAGGCCATTAGTTCAACGGAAACGGGTTGATTCACAATGGGGAGTAGATGAATCATAGATCATAGATAAGACAGATCAGATCATAGATAAAAAAGATAGTAAATAATAATGTAGTATAATCTATTCATGTTTTTAGTTGTGTCTCTACTCTGACGGCTGAGGCGCTGTCCTGTGGCTTTCTCTACATCAAGGGGTCACCCATTTCTAGCTCACCACGTTCAAGATTGGGTGAATTAAACTGCCTAAATTTCCTCCAGCGATTCCGATTCCGATCTTATATATTATCTTATCTTATCAACAACAGCCGTACGGTTGGTGCTCGCACATTCAATAATATGTACAGTAAGTTATAACTTAACTTTTTTGTTTCTGTATATATGCATGCATTTACAGCCCCGTGGAAATACGTACGTAACCGTTACGTCGTATAGTTCCGCGTAGAATTCCACACTTCGCCGAACTTCTTCTGGTGTAACCTTGGTCTCTTTAGTTTTAATAACTTGAAATTGTTGATTTGAAAAAGAACAAATAAAAGCAAAAGAATTCATATAAAATGAAGATTCAATTCAGATTATTATTCACCGGACTTTTGGCAGTAGTTTCTGCCGCTGAACAAGAGAAACTTAGAATTGGTAAGAAATTAGAATGGCTATAATTGACACAGTATTGAAAATTTCAGTCTAACTTGTGTCAAGGGGGGTTGTGGGGCACTACATTTGTATTGTATCTCCGACGGAGAGTGCTTCGCTCGGGTTCTGTTAGTGGTTTTTGACTCAATATAGGGTTCTGGAATCTACGCCAACGCCGGCGGAGCGAGACGAAGAGTAGGTGGAAGCGAATGGTATTTATTGGTCACTTTTCTCTTTCTATTATAATATATATATATATATATATATATTTTCTTAACTAACTCCTTTTTTAGGAATTCTTAAGAAGGTGGAGGGATGTACTAGAAAAGCTAGAGCTGGTGATGTGGTTGCTGTTCATTATACTGGTACATTGGAAGATGGCACTATTTTTGACTCTTCAATCAGCCGAGGTACTCCAATCGAATTTCCTCTTGGTGTTGGCAGAGTCATCCAAGGATGGGACCAAGGAATTTTAGGAATGTGTGTTGGTGAGAAAAGAAAACTTACAATTCCTCCTCATTTGGGTTATGGAGAACAAGGTGCTGGTGCTGCCATTCCACCTCATGCTACTTTGATTTTTATAACCGAGTTGGTTTCTATTAATGGAGAGGGTGCTGAGGAGATTAATCAATACGAGGCGAATGAGACAGAGTCAGAGGAGCCTAGTGAAGTTAGTGGAGCAGAAGAACCTCAAGAATCAGAAGAGCCTAAGGAGCCTGAAGTTGTTGAGTCTGAAGTAGCTGACCCTGAAGTCGTTGAGTCTGAAGTAGCTGAACCTGAAGTCGATGAGTCTGAAGTAGCTGAACCTGAAGTCGATGAGTCTGAAGTAGCTGAACCTGAAGTCAATGAGTCTGAAGTAGCTGAACCTGAAGTCGATGAGTCTGAAATAGCTGAACCTGAAGTCGATGAGTCTGAAGTAGCTGAAGTTTCTGAGCCTGAAGTCACTGAGTCTGAAGTTTTTGAGCCTGAAGAAGTGAAGCAGTCCATCAAGGAGAAAGAAGACTTGTAAATTTTCTTATGTCAGTTAGTTGCAGGTGTAAAAATCAAAAGTGTAAAAAATTTATAAGATCGTAGTAGCTAGAATATTATGCGTCTTATTTCCGCATTTGTTGAGTTCTGTGCCGAGTCCTAGTCTTAGTATTAGTCAATCCTAGACTTAGTTTTAGTCTCAGTCTCAGATTAAGATGTCAAAGTTCGAGGGCACCAATTAAAGCGAATGGAATGTCGTTCACCGTGTGAAGGCCGAAGCCTGCTTTAACTCAGGCAGGAGATATTGCCCTGATTTTCAGAAATCGTTGGATCATCAAGAGAATTACTGGAAATATTTCAATATTTGTGGAGAGGTACTGTGATGGTGATAATAAAGGTAAATGATGTGATCACTGATCGGACCCCAACGCGATCTTAACACGGATTAACCGGACTTCATGTCCGGACTCCGCGGACCTACCGGGTTTCTTTTTTTTTTTGATTGATTGATAATCATTTATTGTCTATGTAAACTATCTGTATGGGTTTCCGAAAATTAGATAATCGTCTCCTTCAATTCAACATCTTTAAAATGCGCGATAATGCGACAATGAAATAATTCAGGGAATTACGGTGGTAGATCTAATCTAAATGAAGCTTGGCCCTTGTTTCAGATCGCCGGATAACCTTAATATCTGGTGATATTATAATATCGCCAATCATCACGGTCAACAAACAGAAAAATCAGCAGCTTGAATATGCTCTTTCACGAGTATGTTGATATATATATATAAGCCATGATCTCTTCCTATTTTTTTCATTGAACAAATAAAAGTATTAACATCAATCAATACGAAATCCGAAATGGGGTGGCTGTTGTACTTTCCTAAACGTGACACTCATCTTGAAGATGGCACTGAGATCCCTGGTACAGTTCACCTACTAGATATTGACCATACTTCACATTTAAGGCACGAAGGTAGCCACCAAGATGTCATTCTTGTTCCCCAGCCCACACCTCATCCTGATGATCCTTTGAATTGGAGTGCTTTGAGAAAGCATATAACACTATTTTGGCCCATGTGGTATACATTCATCGTAGCTGTGTTAGCTGCTGTTCCCGCTATATGCTATCCTCAAATGGTAGAGAGTCTTAAAATCTCCCTAGGAGACTTGGTCGCTGGTTCGGGATATTTATTTTTGTTCTTTGGTCTTGGTTGTCTATTCTGGCAACCTGTAGCTCTGAACTATGGCCGCCGACCTGTCTATATCTATACATTGTTAATTGGCGGAATAGCTTGTCCGATCTGGGTTAATTTCGTTAAATCTAAAGGTGAATACTATGCCAATAGAATTATTTGTGGGTTTTTCTTGTCATCAGTAGAATCTCTTGGAGAAGTTGTAGTAGCAGATCTTTATTTCACTCATGAGAGAGGCCAAGGAATGAGTTACTATATATTAGCTTTATTGGCAGGATCTCTTTTGGGCCCTTTGGCCGCGTCCTTTATTAATGGTAGTATGGGATGGCATTGGATTAATTATTTCCTCGCGATCTTTTCCGGTGTAGGAGTTGTTGGTACTTATTTGTTTATGGAGGAAACTATGTTCTTCAGACCGAAGAAAGGAGTTAATGATTATGATGAGGATGATGGTGTGGTCATTAGCAATGATTCATCTTCTGATAGCAAAAACGAGGACAGTAAGAAGGATGCTATAGTTGTTGATAGCGACAATATTTCTAGTGCTCGTAAAACTTATTTTCAGAGATATCCAATACTCTTTTATAGGTCACCGGAACAGCGAAATATTTTCCTCCAATCTGTGTTTCGTCCAATTCAAATATTCTTTTTCTTTTTCCCCGTAGTTTGGAGTGGTCTGATTGTGGCTACTGGTTTAGCATGGTGGTCTGTTGCCGGTGCCACGATAGCCGCAATTCTAACCTATCCTCCTTATAATTTTGGTTCTACTGGCCTTGGACTTATGTACTTGGCTCCTTTAATTTCAGCTATTATTTGTGTATGGCTAGGGGGAACAGTTTCAGATTCTTTCTGTATATGGATGGCTAAGAAGAATAATGGAGTTCGAGAACCCGAGTTTAGACTCTATATAGGGTTTATTGCTTTGCTATTCACACCAGTTGGTCTATGGCTTTATGGAATTGGTGCAGCCCGCCAACTTCACTGGGCTGTTATCGCTGTCGGATATGCTATGTCCGGAGTAGGGTCCATTCTTGGAGCCTCTATTCCTTATACCTACGCTATCGATTGTTTTCCACGAATAGGAGGTGATAGCATGGTTACAGTAATTTTAATTCGAAATCTTATTGGAGGATTTGGCTTTAGTTATGCTATCACTCCGTGGATTGTGAGAGATGGTTATCAGAACACATTTATTATTCTTGGATTTCTCGCCATAGCTTTCTGGATTTCATCCATTCCTATGATTATATATGGTAAAGAACTTCGCCGTAGATCTGCTCGATTGTACCTGAAATATTCCAGCACCTCTCATCAATGATTATAAGTAGATAAATATATTTGTCAGGTTTAATTTTTCAAATGTAGTTATCAACATATATATGAAAAGGTAATCCGTTTTTGAGAATTAAAAATTCGTTTATGGTTCAAGATTCCGTCTTGTATGCCTCCGTTGTTAGCTTCGTTTGGTTCTGCTACTGCCCTTTCCGAACTTCTCGAGCGTAGCGAGTAGCGAGAGCTACTAGGGGTCGCAGCCGCCGGAGTCATGACGGGGCAGGAAAAGTAGAGTGACCGAACCACCGGAGCGAAAAGATCCGTTTATAAGCTGTAATTGAATGCGGCTCATTATCCTCAATATATAAGCCGCTGTTTGCTGTCGCGGCTCGCTTTCTGAGGTGATCTGAGGTGATCTCGAGCTAAGATCCGATTCCTCCCCTCATCTCTTATCTTCAGTCTGTTAACATCATCACAACAATGTCGAGGAATCTGGAATTAGTTATTCGTGAGTTTGTATCATCCAAATCGTCTTTTAAGTTAGTCGAATCTATTAACGTCGCTGCCACTCACTCAACCAGTTCAACTCTATGTATTCTGGACTCTTCATTTAACCCTCCTACAAAAGCACATTATGTTTTAGCCCAGAATGCTTTAAATCACTATTACAAGACTTCCAATGTCAAACCATCATTGCTTCTCCTTATTGCTACTAGCAATGCTGATAAAAAGGGCCAGTCTCCAGAAGAATATGCTCATAGAGTTTGCATGATGAAGAAAATGGCTGAACATATGAGTAAGAATTGCGTTGCGGATGATATCCATATAGGCATAACAAGTCATGCTAAGTTCATAGATAAACTTGATGCAATTAGAGAAAATGCATTCGTCTTTCCACGGCTGCCTGGTAAATTGGTCTTTCTTGTCGGATTCGATACTTTAATTCGAATTATCGATCCCAAATACTATGATCCTACATTACCACTAGAACATACATTAGGACCACTTATGACTCGAGCGGGTTTTTTTTGTTTAATTAGATACCCCGATCCAATATCTATGGGAACTTCTCCTTCTCCGCAGAATGCTCCCGTAGAGGATCAATTAAAACTAATAGACAGAATTAAATCTGGTCAATTGAAGGGCATTCCTAGTGGATGGGCGGATAATATCGTTATAGCAGAATCCGATAATGGCAGTACTGAAGGAATCAGTTCGTCTCTGGTAAGAAAATTGGTTCAAGAAGGTAAGGATGTTTCGAGTATTCTCTTGCCAGAGGTGGCTGATTATATAGTAGAAAACGGATTATATAGATAGAATGGATAAAATTAATTGTGCATCTCCCCTGTCTGCCAGAGGTGGCTGATTATATAGTAGAAAACGGATTATATAGATAGAATGGATAAAATTAATTCTGCATCTCCCCTGTCTGCCTCTGGTGGCTACAACCCCTTGTTCGCCTCGAGAATTTGAACAGTGACTAGATTATATAAATTCGGGTCAATTAAAAACTATACTAACTATTAAAATAATACCTTTAAAATACAACAAGCACCGCAAGAGAAGAAAGAAAGGAAAAAGGGCAAGAGCTTAAAAAAAAAACAAAGAAAAAAAATGATTAAAATATATCAGAAAAACATAGGAAAATTTTCAATCTCTCTCTTTGACGGTAAATCAATATCATTTATTTCAGAAACTTCTGTCCCCTAAAAAATTATTATTTTTTTTTTTTTTTTCTTTAATTTTTTTTTTGATGTGTTAAGTTTACTCATAAGATTGCTTGGTTTCATTACATTATTTCCACCAGATAGCAGTTCAAAAATTCACCATCAAGATCTTAAAAAAACTTATTAAAAATATGGCTTAAACAAATTGGAAAATAAATGCGGCAAAAGCACCAAGAATTGAAGTATACTCAACAGATAAAGGAATAGCAGCACCAGCTTTAGAGGAAGAAGTAGTAGCCGAGGCAGCACTTGCACTACCAGAAGCACTAGAACTACCAGTACCAGTAGCACTAGCAGTAAGAGCAACAGAAGTAGAAGAAGATAGAGCCTTACAAACATAAGAATCACCTTGAATATCACCATCAGCATGAGCACTATTCCAAGATGAACAGTTAAAAGAGGAAGAAGAAGAATCAATATCAACACCTCCCTTAACTAAAGTTAATGATGGTAGTTGAGCGCTAGAGAAATTACCAACAAAATCAATAGCTCCACCAACAGATTTGACCTTAGGGAAACCTAAAATAGTTTTCAAATCAGTATTATTAGCAACCTGGAATCCACCACCAATAGTAGTCAAAAGAGGGAATGAAATATTAGTTAAGTCATCGTTTGCAACAATAGCCAAAGATCCACCAACACTCTTTAAATTAGGTAAAGCAAGTCCATTAATAGTATTGTTAATAAATCCAGCAGAAGCATTAACGACAGTAATGTTAGGTAAAGAAATAGAAGCAACATCTTGGAAAGTGAGATTATTAGCCCAAATCAACGAAGGGAAAGAAGCAGTTACTTGTTGAGCATTGAATGAAACATCTAAAGCTTGAGAAACTGTCTGAAGAGCCACATTAACTTCAGTCAAGAATCTATTATTACTAATTGAGAAAGTCTCAACGTTCTGAACATCAATACCATCTAAAGATGTCAAACCAGTATCAGAAATATAAATGTTACTTGATGAATTAACCACATCATTAAATTGAAGACTTGAAACAGCTGGTAGAGTGATCCAATTAATTGAACCAATAGAAGTTAACAATGGGAATGACAGAGTACTAAGGACAGTAAGAACTTCCAAATCAAAAGTACCGCCAATAGTTTCAAGAGTAGGAGCTGAAATAGAGGTCAAAGTAGAAAGATTATGAGCAGTCAAAGAACCGGTAATTTTTTGGACACCATTAATGACGGCGGTAGCAAATGTACCATTAAAAACGATATCGGCGTCAAAAGTTGTGCATGAGTCAATTCCATCTAAATCGGATTGAGCTTGAACGTTCAAATTAGTCGAACAAAGAGTTGATGTGGTGGCTAAAATGTTAGAAACCATACAAAATATGAAACCCATTCTCTAGTTCAGCTCGCACCAGACCCCTGAGACCCTTTAGCAGTATACGCCCCAGACGTCGGAGGCAAACAGTGGCAGTGTCCACCCGAACAAAACCAGACTTTTATTTTAAGTTGAATCACCATCTTCGGAGGTTAGGGTATATGAAATGTCTCAAAATTATTGAGAAACACTCGAGATCTTAGTCAAGGGTATGGGTAATAAAGGTTCTTAAAATAGAACAAAGTCAACCAAAGAAACAACGTCGTGAAGAAGTGAGAAAAAAGGGGTAATAAGAAAGAAAAGTGAGAAAAAAAAGTGAAAAAAAAAATCTTTCAGGAAGTAGACATGTACAATCGATTGATATTTGAAAAGAATGATGATGTATGTACGGCGTTCGTAGTTCGATCTGATCTTGCAGATGTTTGATTTGTGCATAATATAGGCGGCGGGAAAGTAGAAGCCAAAACATAACACACAAAACGCCTTAAAATAAGACATGAAGAAACAGGCAATATAGAGTAGTACAAGACGGGTAGGTATAACGAGGGTTAGAGCTGTGATGATTATTCATTCCATTTCAATGCTGTTGCTGTTTATTGCGCCACATCAAATATTTACCGAGGATATGTCCCATAATCAATATAATGTTGCCATAACATTTATGCCACTATGAGGTAAACATCATTGAGATACTAGTTTTGAAGGTATGTAGGGGAACAACCGAAGAGCTCAAACAAAACAACCAATTCTTCACGAAGCTAAATCAGGGGTCTGGGGCTTCATCCCAATCGCCGGAGCAAGATAGTTGACAGTAACAATGCCATTGTAACTGACCATGATGACTGACAAGTAATAATTCCTATATTCTTATGTATTATTATTCCAATCAAATAATAACACGATTTATATTTCCATCCTGAACTGAATCGCCATTGCCAAGAATTACTACAACACAGCACCTATCATGTATTTTTTCAAAACTTACCAAAAGCACCAGAAATACTGGCAGCAGCCAAAATCAATTTCTTGTATTGCATCTTTTTTTCTTTTCTACTTCAAACCGATTGAAGTTTTTATAAAGTCAATTCCAAAAAAAAAAAGAAAAAGAACGTTCAAACAACAAACGAAGAGTATCTAGTGATGGTAGTTAAAAAACCAAATGTGAATGTACAGAAGAAAAAAAGGAAAAAGAGGAGAAGAAGAAGAGGAAGAGGAACTAAAGAAGGGGAGTAGAAAGTAAGGGCAGGGTACAAAAAAAATAAGGAGAGGGCCAGACAGGCAGCAGGGGAGATAGAGGATAAAAAAATATATGCATGTAAAGCTCAGCCAGTTAAGTTAAGCAGACACAGAACATAAGAAACACGCACATAAAAACAAACTCCTTGCTCGTCGTAATTCCACGATATCTGCCTGTCTGTCTGCCTGCCTGTCTGCCTGCCTGTCTGCCTGCCTGTCTGCCTGCCTGTCTGCCTGCCTGTCTGCCTGCCTGTCTGCCTGCCTGTCTGCCTGCCTGTATGCCTGCCTGTCTGCTGCTG
The DNA here is from genome assembly GCA_030583505.1 of Sugiyamaella castrensis. Taxonomy (NCBI): domain Eukaryota; kingdom Fungi; phylum Ascomycota; class Dipodascomycetes; order Dipodascales; family Trichomonascaceae; genus Sugiyamaella; species Sugiyamaella castrensis. The sequence continues at coordinate 48,514 of JAJMIF010000083.1, forward strand.
CCTGTCCTTCCATTTTCCGTCTGTCCTTCCATTTTCCGTCTGTCCAGTAAGCCTACGGCTGGTTGTCTAATACAACTTGAGTGGGGTCCGGTCTCAACAGCAACAGACAAGCAGCAGGCAACATGCAATAAGCAACATCAGCCATTAAGTTAGCAGCCAGCACCCAGTTCGGACTCGACGACCCGCTGAACCTGCGCATGCCGAACACACATACCACCCAAACAAAAAAGGGGTATATGTAACGGCCAGCCAGCCATACTAGGTTGAAAGAACATTAGCTACTAACTAGATACGTAAAGTAAACGTAACGCGCCGCGCCGCGTATGTGTGAAACATCCAAGCCCCCCGAAACTATTAAAACAAACCCGACGCGGTTGAAATGTATGCATTTATATGCATAACTTCAGTAAGTTAACAATAACTAACTAACTAAGTTAACGTTAACTAGTTAACACAAACGTTAACTTAACACAATTTACTGTTACATACAAACAATCTAAAAAAAGAAATATATATGCAATTTGTGCAAGTTACAGTGCAACGAACTAAATAAAGTGACATTTTTGATTAATCACCGTATGGGTGAGGACCGAGGTGCAAGTTGCTGCGATAAGGTGATATTTTTTTGATTGTTTCGCATCTTCTAGTCCGGACAGCACCAATTGTTCCGTATATTAAAGTGAATTTTCATCATTATAATTTGTATTACTTTGAGTCACTAAATTTACACCAGGTTATATTACTATATTGTTATAATGTTATTAATGTTTATAACTTTAACCTTGACTGTATGATGTTTAAGATTGTGCAGCAGCAGGTCACTTAGCTGTTAGTTAACTGTTAGCTTAACGTAGTAATGTTAACGTTAAGTTAACGTTAAGTTAACCTGGTTAACTGTTAACGGTTACACTCATTACACATTATTGTGTGCATTTCATTATGCGACGTTATCTCAATTCGTTTTTAAAATCTTTACTAACGTTATCGTTTATACCTTATGTAAAATTTAGCAGCTTTTGTATGTATGTGTACATTCTGTATGTACGGGCACATTCTTTAACAATCTTCTGTTGCGAATGTCGGAAGTCAAATGCCGACGGAGCATCCTCCGAACCGGTATTTTATGAGGGACGGTTATGCATCGTCACTACCAGTAACTTTTAACAGTAACCTCAGCCTCCCAAACATCGTTAGCTCAAGGTCCTTTGTTGACTCAACACGTACCTACAAGTGTACATTTTCATCGATTAAGTTAAATTTATCAACACGAGCATGTGTAGAAGAAGACAGACTTTCAAGATATAAGATTTGTTGTCATCAGCAATGGTCTATATTTAGATTTTAATCTTGATCCCGATTCGAAAAACAAAGTTTTATCTATCCAATCTAGTAACTGACTGAGACAGTCGACAGAGATCGACTGTTGTAATAGTAACCAATTTTTTAAAGGGTTAACTGGTTTTGAGGACAATCACCTCTAACTCTTAACAGTTATCGCTAACATTCCAGTGTTGCTTTGCTTATCTTTTTGTTATATACTGTACTGTATAGCACTAAAATTACCGGCCGACCTTATCTTCTGGCTCTCGGAGTTCAGCGCGTTCAATGGGGATGCATCTGGCTTCTTGGCTAGGTTCTATTACTGTTCTTAGGCGGCTTCAGGAAGAATGCCGCTTATGTTATTTAGATTATGTCAAACTTAATACCAGTTATAACCGACGCTTTGTATTTATTAAACTACATACTAAAGAATTTATGAAGACGATTTTTTTTTTGTGACGCGGGAAATAGCAGCTAATTGTTATCGGAATCGATCAGAAGTGAGTGCCTTAAATCTTTTATTTTTTTTTATTTTTTTTTTTTAGTTTATTCGAATTAATGTTAAAAAAATGGACCTTGCAGTTGATGATGATATGATTTTATCTATGCCTGGCTGCCGCCACGTAGTTGATTATGCTCCGCTTGTAGGTTATTCAATCTGACCCAGATTTCCTCAACCAAAGCAGCTCCAAGCCCATGAACTTGTTCCTCAGCGTTGACCAAGCATTGCCGTAGTCCACGTAAATAAGGCATGGATTGAGGTCGGCGAATTCGAGCCTCGAGATTTTCAAATACTGGAAGTATCACCAATTTGTAAAGGTCAGTATCTTCTTCATTCGCAAGTTGTGGATTCGTTTGAGGCTGCTGTTTTGGAGATGATGATTGTTGTGGCCGTCCTTCATTCTGGAGATGATTATATCTCGGATTTCTTTGAGTGATACGACGAAAAGTTTGGGCATATTCATTTTCATTTGGCTCATGACGAGTTGGAGAGAAATCCCAGTCAACCATAACAATATCCGAGTCCGGCGGTACTAGAGTTGGCGTATTTGAAGATGATAATATAGGTACTTTTGATATTCCTGGCGATGCTACTGGTGATGGTGTTGGTGTTGGTGAAGGTAGTATTGATGATTTCTGGATCGGCAATTCGGGAGTAGATAAGATCATTGGCGAACCATTGCCAATCTCGGACCAATTGATTTTTAGGTTTTTACTGGGGTTGATAGGCTCATTGTCCCGATTTTGATTTTGATTTTGATTTTGATTTTGATTTTGATTTTGATTTTGATTTTGATTTTGATTTTGATTTTGATTTTGATTTTGATTTTGATTTTGATTGTGATTTTGATTGTGATTTTGATTGTGATTTTGATTGTGATTCTGATTGTGATTGTGATTCTGATTGTGATTGTGATTGTGATTGTGATTGTGATTCTGATTGTGATTCTGATTCTGATTCTGATTCTGATTCTGATTCTGATTCTGATTCTGATTCTGATTGTGATTGTGATTCTGATTCTGATTCTGATTCTGGTTCTGATTCTGATTCTGATTCTGATTCTGGTTCTGATATTGACTTTGATTAACTCTATTCTGGATTTTGTTCTGATTCGGACTCTGAAATGGACTGATTCTTCCATTACTTATTCTTTCCTTAGTCAATGCTCTTCGACGAGCTTGAACTAATGGAATAAGACAATTGGTAGTTTTGCCTATCGACCCTTTGATAAAATTCATTGAAAGCAATTCCTGTGTAAGAGGTCGGTCTTTTGAAGACCTCAACAGGCATTTATGAGTAAACTCCCTGAATCTATGCGAAAAAATATATGCATGCTTGATGGTTGTACTTAATCGAGGAAGTCTAGATGGGTTGTTTTTAACAATTAGTTCGATAGCTCTCACAGGTTCGATAGAAAAATAAGGTGGGTTCCCGGTTCCAAGCTCAAAAGCTGTGATACCAAGTGACCAAATATCTGCTTTATAATCATAATTTTCTCCTAGAATAACTTCTGGAGCCATCCAGTAAGGAGTACCTAGAAATGTATTTTTATAGGCTATTGTAAATGTTAATTGAGAGCTGACTCCGAAATCTCCTAATTTAATTTTCCCTTGATGTGTAACAAGAATATTTGCCGCTTTGATATCTCTATGAATCATTTTTTTCTGATGTATGTACTGCAATCCTTTCAAACATTCTCTCATAATAATAGCAATGTGATCTTCATGGATGGGACCTGTTGCGTTCATAAGATCAAGACAGGAACCTCCTCCACAATACTCCATTACTATCCATAGGTCAGTTTTATTTTCATCCATAAAACTGGTTATGAATTCTGTGACATTATCAGATCTGATTCGCCTCAATAATTGTATTTCATTAATGGCATCATTCATTTCCTCATCGCACACATCCAAATCGATAACTTTGATTGCTACAACTTCTCCACTACTATTATCTCTTCTAAGAAAATGGGTGTTAGTCGGTGTATGACATTTAGCCTTATCGCTGTTTGCCTCCGCTTGAGAATCCCCGCACAAACTAGTGGGTTTGGCAGGGGATAATTCCATGTTGTCTATCCGCTACAAGGAGAAGTGGCGGTTGTCGAGCAGAGAGAGAGCTAGGCGCCTCGGGCGTAAAAACACAGTACAAAGGGGGCAATCCCTATCTACATCACATCAAGCGACGTATCATCAATCAAATTTTGGAACCTATTTCCCATTCTATTTCCCATTCTCTGTTTTTGCTTACCCGCGATAGACATAGCCGAAGCTACCTTTACCAATAACTTCAAAACGGGTGAAATTGTTTATATTCGAAACTTGTTTACTGGCAACCTTAACGACTGCCGCCATTTTTACAGTCCAATAAAAAGTTAATACTAATATCCGAGAGTTACAACCTAGTAACAACCAGTTACCGAGTTACAGTAGAGAAAGGTTGACGGTAGAGAAGTTTTTGGTAAGAGAGTAGGACGATGGATTCATTACTGATTAATTATGATCATGATCGATCGATCGACAGTAAAGTATGCGGCTGACGTATGCAGGGTCCGATAGGTGATAACCTTAAATTCTTTGGGTCTGACAACAAGAGTATGACCTTGAAGAGAATATCTTCCCAATAATTTTGCTTCGGTATCTAAATAAACTAATAATAATACTTAACAATTTGAATGAATAAGATTGGGTTGTTGTAGAAGTAACTCTATCTCCGTGCCAGTATAATTTTAATCTACAGTTCTGATTCCTCCACGAAACTCGCCTCCGGCAGCCAAACCAGCCCAGCTCCCGACCCTATAACCGGAGCGAAGCCGCCGGCGGAGGCAAACTGCGAGGAAGTCTTTCTAATTCGGCGTACAATTTTATCAATTACAAATAAATCAAAAAAAAAAAAACAATTCAATACTAAACATCATTTCATCGAGTAATTACAACCATATATAACATAAAATCAATAAGAAAATGTGCATTTCACTCATAGATTACTACTAAATAGTATTATTTCGTTTCATCTTCTTCTTCTTCAAACTCCTTTGCTTCTTCATTAATGACCTTTCTGGTGGCAAATAATTCAAGCGTACCTACAACTGCTACACCAGCTCCAACTAAGGTCAATAAATGCCAACTCAACTTGTTAAGCCTATATTGATGGGCTAAATAACAAATTCCACTAGTAGCAGCAATTAATGTGAATAGAACTGATCCTGAAACTACTGGATCTTTAAGTTCTTCTCCCCAATTTGCAAGCTCATCGTGAATTCTGTCTATGGCTGCTTTAGCTTTCTTGCTGCTGGCAGATTCATCATTGTGGGATTCCTCAAGTGCTTTCTTAGCAGCTTCGGCTTCTTCTTTACTAACATTCACATGTTCAATTGGTACAGCCTCTTCATTAGGAATCGCGGCGCCAGAACTGGCAGCTTCTGCGTAACTTGAAGTAAATGTTAGTTTATAACCACTGCTACATCTTTTTCAATTTCTACACCGACCCATTTCCCTGCTGCGGCGCGTCGTAGCCCAGACCCCTAGCTCTCACTAAGCTGGGGAAATAGGATGGATATAAGCTCTCAAAAGTCTTTCCAGAGCCCACCAAGGAACCCAAGTAGAAGGTGAGGAAACAAATAAGACAAAACAACGTCAAACACTAGTATCTAGTAAGACGCCTTCTTCAAGCCAATTGTTGAGATCGATACTCTCTATCTACGTAAAAGGTTTAGACTTTTTTTGCGACTTAATCGCTTGCTCATTACTTACGACATCTTATTAAATTGAAATTGTTCTTGATCTCTTTGTTTATTGCAGTACTAAGAGTATACTCGTAATACTAAATAAATAATAAAACTAAAAGATAAAGTAAAAAGTAAAAAGGAAGAAAAAATATATTTATGATTTTATTAATAATCTCTGATTGGTTAGTTTCAGTTAATAGGGAAATATTATTTTCGATGAGGAATAAAAAGAGGAAGAAAAAGGTGATGGTGAATAAGGTAAAACCACGCCATATTATATAGGTTTGACCTTACTGGTGCATCCAATTACGTACGTCTCTCTTATCGCTCACCCTCTCTATCCTCCCACTCTGCATGGGCGTACAAGGGTTAGTTAACGTTAACTTGAGCAGAGTTTGCTTTCTGAATAGATATTTCTGGATACTTACCCTAAACCGAAATTATACCCATTTAAACGCTCAGGCCCACGTTCACATGATTGAGTCTAGGAACGGGCGATCGAGTTCGCTTGTCATAGAGATCATAAAACCTAGCTAGTTTGCCTTGGTCTCGCTAGGCTCGAGAAGTTGAATTGTTGAAGTCTAGCGGTCCAGAATCAATCAACAGATTCAGATAAACTTTCACGCCAGAGCTCGGTCTAGTCGCGGCCTTGTTGATGTTATACTGCAGCCTCTGCCCGGAATTCGTTTCGCTCGAGTTTAAGTTCATGCTGGCTTCCAGGATTCTAATATATGGCTATACTATTTATTTTGCAAGATGAAGATGATTCACCGCGAATTAACGAATTGACGGTTTATTGTCACGATAGAGGAGGTGTAGATGGGTAATATTCAAGCAAGATAAGATAAGAATTGACAGGGTTCCATATATTCTGTTATGACTAATAGATAACTAATAAATGGTTAGCAGATGACTAAACACATTCAAGGACCCTGGCCTAGATCAGGCTTAACCTGTCTTGGCCTCAGCGGCCCGGATCAGACTAAGGATCACGCGAGCAAGGGAAACAAAGCTAAGTTTACTGCCTTAACCATCTACGGCATTTATCCGGGGTAATGTTAATGTTTGTATACAAACTAGTAACATCTCCCCTAGCCAAGTTGTATCGAATCGAGGAATCAAGACACAATGATTGAAGTTTTCCAATCAACATTTTTGTGTCTTTGAGAATCCAAGGTATATTCTTAATCGAAGGATTGAGATATGCTGATACAACTTTAAGGAAGATGAATGAACGAGAGCGAGGATGAAACAAAAAGAATCAATGTTGTTCATTTCTGATTTCATTTGATAAGAGCTCTTTGTAGACCTGTAACGATTGTATTCGTGGGAGAGTTATCTCCGATTCTACTGGGTTTTGGGTGAACGGTATATATAGATCGTTTAGATCACATTAAAGACACGCTCTCTAATGTTTATGATCGCAATCTGAATATTGGATAATACTTAAACGTTATGCTCGTACGGCGCTAGTTACCACCCCGAACTTAAGTACCCGTAGGGTCAAGACACGATATCTCAATCGTTAACATCATCATCTGCTCTTATATTCAACACCAAATATACTCACTGTTGATCCTAATATGACGGAACAATTTGCTAGTGATAATTATGCAGGAATATGTCCTGAAGCTCTGAACGCTATTATAGAATCAAACCCCGGTCATGAAATAGCGTATGGTGATGATTCTTGGACTGAAAAGGCTATTAAGGCTATTCAAACTCTTTTCGAAAATACCGATTGTGAGGTCCATTTTGTTTTTAATGGTACAGCAGCAAATTCCTTAGTATTAGCTAGTTTATGTCAACCATACCAATCTGTAATCTGTGGTGAATATTCTCATATTGATACAGATGAATGTAGTGCACCCGGTTTCTTTTCTGGTGGAATTAAGAATTTAATTGCTAAAACTCCTGATGGTAAATTAACCCCTGAATTAATTGAATCATTAGTGAAAAAAAGAGATGATGTTCATAGTGCAAAACCTAAAGCAGTATCAATTGCTCAAATTACTGAAACGGGTGGTGTTTACACAATAGATCAAGTAAAAGCAATTTCAGAAAAATGTAAACAATTTGGTCTTAAACTTCATATGGATGGTGCAAGATTTGCAAATGCTTGTGCTTCTTTAAAATGTTCTGCAGCTGATATTACTTGGCGTGCTGGTGTAGACGTTCTTTGTTTCGGGGGAAGTAAAAATGGTATGGCTCTTGGTGAAGCGGTTATTCTTTTCAATAAACCTGAATATGAAGATTTTGCTGCTCGTATTAAACAAGCCGGACAGCTTGCTTCAAAAATGAGATTCCTTACTGCTCCTTGGGTAGCTATGTTGAAGGATAACGTATGGTTAAAGAATGCTGAACATGCTAATAGCTGTGCTCAGTATTTTGCAACTAGATTAAAGATAGAATTACCAATTGTTGAAATAGTTTTACCAGTCGAAGCTAATGCAGTGTTTGCTCGGTTACCGCCTGCATTGACTGAAGGACTTCATAAAAGAGGTTGGCATTATTATGATTTAATTGAAGATATTTCACGATTTATGTTTGCTTGGGATTCTACTAATGAAAGAATTGATAATTTTATATCTGATGCTTTAGATGTGTTATCAGAATTGAAATTGAAATAGAATATATAGAATATATAGAATATATAGAATATATAGACGATATATCACATCGAGATAGATGGTAGTCTGCCTCTGGTGGCTCACTTATAGAGCGATTCTCGAGCCTAGCGAGAGCAAGGGGGTCTGGGTTCCGCCGGAGGCAGAATGTGGGAGGGAGGCAACTCCGGCATCTGTACCTAGAGCGAAGAGGTACGGGGGGAGGGGGTAGGTCCCCAGCTGCCGGAGGCAATACTCAGACTCAAATATCTCCCCTCCACTCTCGATAATGGCACTAAAATTTCGCTGAAAATTATCTGAGTTAGGTTAAGCCTCACTATGCCATGGAAAGCATCAATATATAATCTTCAAGAGAAGCATTGGCAATTCACCATCAAAAGTTATTCTCACGGAACGCCAAATATTTTCCAAATATTTTTCAGACGTTTGTCACTTTCCAGCCAGTCGAATCCCTTAGCAGAGATATTGGTAATAAGAATGTGATGAGTTGGGTTTCTTCATGACAGCTAGTTCATCGACAGACTTATCATATCCACCCCCCTCTGTGCGACGAGGGAATTGAATCCTATGCTTTTCAGGCACAAAATTTTGGTAACACTCAAGATCCAGATAAATATTGATTGGACCTAAATCTTGATTAGGAAGAGAATTATTATGAACTAACATCTTTAAAAGCGACAAACAGAAGTTGAGATAATAAGATATCAAATCACTGGCATATTTTTATTCTTCATTTCTTTTGTGTTTGGTTCTTTGAATTGACTTTTTTAATCTTGCATATAAACAGGTAATATGTAATAAGTATTATGGAATGTTTATTTTCGAAAGCAGGAAAGATTGGAATACGCAAAACGTTATTTGTATTATTGATTGAAGACGTCGGCAAAAGCCAATGAATTTTTTCTAAATTCTACTCATTGCAGAGGACCTGTGGACTTAGAACAAAGAAGAAGACGGAAAACTACCAAGGATTAGAAATCTTAATTGGGCAATCGACAGAAATCTGGTCATTCTGGCCTAAAGAGATTAATCATCACGGAAAAGCAGAAGTGCTTAATGGAACATGAAAGATATCGTTTAAAAAATATATATATTACCACATACTACACTGCGTTGACTGAAGGGCTGGCCTTTCAATCGTACAACCGCCAAAACTTATCATTGCTGTCTCTATCAAATCTCCAACTATGCCACTGTGGGCATGAGATGTGTCAACAGCCAATTCCATGGCCCTGGTTGGCTCAGTGACATTCGTTAAACTGTGGTTGGCTGTATCTCTATTGAAAGTCTAGTCAGCAAAATTACACAATTATCAAAAACTGTTATAGCAAAGCTGGCACCGTTCATCTTAACGTCTATTGTCTTCATAACAATAGAAGGCCAGTTTCGACCTTAACATGAGTAAGACTTGGCATTTTTAAGGCCAACATAGGTAATTGCCCTGCGATGACCGGGAAGATTCTACTGTTCATATCTTAACAAATTAAATTCCTCTAAAGAGAAGCTCAAAATTAGGATCCGACGGCCTTCAACCGATCAATTCCTTCCTTAACTTCTCAGCCGACCTATTGACGAGCTCATTATATTAAGACCCCTTTGTACGACGAGAGAACTGAAGACTATCTTTTTCAGGCACAAATTTTTCGTATGACTCCGTATTCAATTCAATATTGACTAGAGTTATCAATCATAATAACATTTTCCGTCAAAGGAATGCATTTTGCCTACTGTGCTTTTTTATTAACCGGTTGATTTCGCGTTTCTGCTAATAAAGATAAAAATAAATCAAATCTTCATAGAGACTGTTAATATATATTAAATATTATGTGAATTTTCCAACGCGCCACTTTATTCCCCAAGGAAAAATAAGCAAACACCTGGGTCCCCGAAGCCTCTCAGGCCCATCTGAAACAAAATACATGAATGAAAATAAAGGAAAACGTTAATTGCAATCAATGTAGATGTTCGGCAAACTGATATTCGGCATTCTAGTTCAACGAGGCGAACCGGGAATAAGGCAGCAGAAGACAGCGAAGGAAGCACAACAAAGGACAACGAAGAACTAGAGACCTTAGCTGAGGAATCGGCAGAGAGCTCGCCAATAATGATAAAAATAGGAATTAATTAATCCAAAAGTAGAAACATATATAATTGCAGATCTAGGAAAACGGGTGCGAGTGTTGAGATTCAGCCGTAGAGTTCCCGAATATCATCCGCTACACTCTCACAGTACTCAAAGTCCCGTCTAGCAATTGCAACCATAGCATTAGCTCTATTTTGCGAAACTCCGATTTCGGCATTATCACCATAAATTTGAATGGCATCTTTAGCCATCCTCATCGGTACGATGAGTTCTGAAATATAACTCAGACACCGATCCTTGACATTTCTATCTTCCGCGTAAGTTTTGAGCTTTATCACTAGAATTACACCATCATTAATAAGGCGTTCAGCTGATTTAACTCCTTCCCCCACAAGTGTATTGCATCCTGTCGTTGAAACCGTCTCAACCTCTCTACAGCCGTACCAGCCGAACTTTTTTTTCTAATGGCAGCGAAGGCCAATCTGTCCACCTCGACTCCGTAAACCTGAATTCTGGCTTTACGTAAATCCGTGTTGAACTCTGGATCTAGTACACGTTGTGCCTGCGAAACATACTCAAGAAAATCACAGTGCATCAGACAGTGAGGGAGAACTATTGGATCCTTGTTAGCCAATTCTCCTTCTTCATCAAAAATAAGGTTATACGGGATAACAATATCTCCTTCCTCACTGTGACGGTTAACCATAACACTCGAGCCAACCTGGACCAGCCCATCATCTTCGGTGACGCGTTCGAATGTTTTTATTTCAATGTTGTGTACGCGACCTCCAACGCGATCGAAGTCGACTAACATGCAGCCTAACACTTGACCACCATATTTCCTCAGCCAAAACTTAGCATCGGCTATTAAAGACTCTGTTCTTTGCCGGTACCCAACTTCAATGACGAAGCTGGGTAGCCTTTGTATATCACCACTTCTAACTTCTCTCGACAAAGGGGCAATGGAGTTGTCAGGTTGCTGGCCACTTCCCATGCTACATACAGCACATCTATTGAAATATGATTTAGATGTTATTTGATCCATGATGTGCTTAATTAGAAAATCCCCAAATTGTTCATCACGAGAAGACGCCATTTTGAGCAAAAGGATAGCCAGCTCAGAGTCAAAAGTTATTCTTACAAAGCTCCATAATGCCTCCAGACGTTTGTCTTTTTCGAGTTTCTCGAATCCCTCACGGTTGATTTTGGTGATAAGAATATGGTAATTTGGGTTTTCCGTTTGCAATCCGTCAATTGATTTATTAATCATGTCGACCAAATTAAGAACGAAGCCATTATACGCAGATTCTTCTTTATTAATATTGTCAACCACAAAGTTATTATATACAGACACTTCTTTATTAATATTGTCAACTGACTTAACTGCGAGGTTATTATAAGCAGATATATGAACAGGATACTGAATGCAATAATCTTCTCTAACAAACTTTTATAAGTATCTAGATTTAATTTATTTCTGATTGGAGCTGATCGTTGATCAGGAAGAGGATTGTTTTTTTGGGAATGAGAATTAACAAAAGACATTATGAAATAAAATAAAATAAGCTGAAGTAGAAAAAAATAATGGGAGTTTTTCAATATATAAATGTGCTGGGAAATATGATAGATTAGTTGTGTTGTAGTGAGAAGTAACTCGTTGTGATAGCTCAGTTTTAAATAACCCCACTCCCGCTAACACCATGCGAGTGACCTGAAACCAAATCCGTTTTTGGTCTGATTACGACTTATTGCTTTTGAAACTGAAAGTTACGCAGCAAGAAGTAGTTGGTCAACCGTCTTATCAAGTGTGCCCGGGTTTGTCACTCCAATTAATCAAATAAGCATATGGATCCAGCAAGCATAGAAAAGTGGCGTCTATATCAACTAATATAATTATCTCTGAAACAGCGGAAAAATTTTGAAAAAAAATGAAAGAGACAACACAACGACCATGGGTTAGTTATGCGAACAAGTAAAATGAAAATAAATATTAGATAACTATCAATTACTGTAACATAGAATAGAACTGTTAAGATAAAAAAAAAAAAAAAGAATAAAATACGATATCTATCGCTATATCGAGGAATTGCTATAAACTATGGAACGTTAATCGGTAGTCGTGATGCCACTTCAGTGGTTCAGGCATGTGTTTGATTTTGGCCTGACGGCGCAATTTATTTTTTTTTTTTTTTTTGCATTACGGATGGATCATTATCAACGTCAAACAAAGATGAAATTGCATGGTTGGGGTACGAACTAAAATGCAATTCATCCGAAATGAGAATTCCCCCCTCTCTCCTCTCTCCTCTCCAAATTAATTGAAAGTTTTGATTGTATCGCCATGGCAAGACTGATATAAGAGTAACGGTCAACTTACCGAACATGATTTATGATTTTATTTATTCTGAGTTTCTTGTCTATATATATAACCGGCAATAAACTTTACTTGAATTTACCATCTAAACTTGTTATGTAATATTCCATCGGTGAGGCATTGTCATATAATATTCTGTCGAAGAGGCACAGGTTTTAGGCAGTAGGAGCTGCATATGCAGGGTCGATGGATCTATCAACAACATTCAGGGGTTTTTGACTGCATTCGGAGCATAAGTTATATATACTTGCAGCATGCGGCTCACCCGAACTCAGTGCAACTCACAATAAAAATTAATGTTAAGTATTGGTACACCTTAAATTGGTGAATGATCATCACTCCATTTAGCAACTGGGGGGGATAGATTATAATTTGAATAAAAGAAGTCTTAAACTTCCTTATTTAGATCTGAGTGTTATTTTTAAATTTTCTCTTGTGTAGAGAACAGCGTGGGCCTCGACAGCCTCCGACTGCTGGGGAGTAGCTATAGACCCTAAACCTCGCCAAATTGCAACTTCATCATTTTTTGAACCCCCCTTATCAGATATTTTTTTCACCTTATTTGGAATTCATCTATAACCTCCTTTCAATACATCTTGTGTTTCAAGAAGTATAGACAATAAGATCCTAACCCTACCTCACGTCTCTGATTTGCTTGACTAAACTTGTCTTTAGACGTTACACGAGGTGTCTAGTTTTTCAAGCTTTTCAACCACAAGAGGTTGAGATCGGGTTAAAGATGCTGCTAGAGGGCCAGTATTGCATTATATTGCAGTCTAGGTAGTTGTCAAAGCACAAATAAATGGACAGAAATATCTTAAAAATTGAATAAAAAAATTAAAGGATTAGACATATTGTGACTGTTAGCTGTACGGCATCTCGAGATTGGTGAGTACTTTCATTGGAGCTGCAGTCTCCGCAAGCGTTCGCAAGCCTATACGTACAATTACTCTTACAAAAAAATTAAATACTAGCCTATAGTTCCTATGTAATAAATAATCACTGATTAGACGCGAATATCTCCTCAATAGGAACGGCATCCTGTAAGCTTTCAAAGGTAAACCCCCTCTCCTTAGCTAGCGGTCGTAATCTCTTATGTTGGTCCTGTAGACTTTCTTCCCTTGCTTCATACGAAAATGATCCTTAATCGTAAAATTGTTGCTCGATACCGCTGTTGTTGCATCCAGATTGGGGCAGATTAGGCCGGACAGGAATAACTCCTTTTGAGTTTGTAGGAGCAAGTGACTCTGAAGATAGGAGACGGTTACGTCTTGCTTCTGATTCGAGCGCTGATTCAATGGCAACCCATTGAGATTGAAGAGCCTGAAGGCTGCTATCGGAAGACTTCAATAATTCCCTAAGAAACAGGTCCTTTGTGGCCTCAGCTTGTTCATTGTTGTTTCGATACAGAGCTATAAAATACTCGAGCAGTAGACTCATATCCCGTAGCCGCCCAGACTGATTCTCCGACTGATTCTCCAAATTTTCAGACCGATTGTGCACCCGACTGAGCGATTCCCTCATTTCTTCTCGTAAGTCATGAATTTCTGCTCGTGTTTTGCTCTCGCTGACTGGTGGCCAACTTCCAGTCGTTGCATTGATTCATGAAGCAGACTAGTTTGCAATCTTTTGCGTACGCCTTCTGGTGCTCCCTCTTGAAAATGCTGCTGCTGAAGAGCAGCAAAGGCCTCATATTCTGGGGATCTGAAAACTGAAGCATTATAAACAGGGTTGCTTTCTAAATTGTCGTTAGTTTCCATTTCCTAGATAATAAATAGCCGATCTTGGATCAAAATTTCTCTGAGACAATCCATGAAAAGTACAAAATCTTTGACCTTTATCCTGTCACAATGAAGTATACGTTCGCGGTTATTCTTCTTGGCGGTATTACGGCTTGCATTTGTCGCAGATGTTGAAGCTTCTCCGACTTCTGGTTCTGGTTCTGCTTCTGCTTCTGGTTCTGGTTCTGG
>JAJMIF010000083.1:63216-85931 GCA_030583505.1 Sugiyamaella castrensis
TTCTGCTTCTGCTTCTGCTTCTGCTTCTGCTTCTGCTTCTGCTTCTGCTTCTGCTTCTGCTTCTGCTTCTGCTTCTGCTTCTGCTTCTGCTTCTGCTTCTGCTTCTGCTTCTGCTTCTGCTTCTGCTTCTGCTTCTGCTTCTGCTTCTGCTTCTGCTTCTGCTTCTGCTTCTGCTTCTGCTTCTGCTCCTATTCCTATTCCTATTCCTGTTCCCGTCCCCGCTTCTTCTAGTCCTAGCTCTTCCGCTGCTCGAGCAGCAAAGTCTACACGATCCCCATTTTCAGCAGGGTTCTCAATGCCCACGTTTGCTTCCGATAATAACATCCCTTGTTGGACAACTGATTTATCAGGGAGCAATAAACTTTCAAGATTGTTCTCCTTCAAGGCATCCAGATATGGGTTGATGAAGCCAAATATTTGCTCTTTGGCTTCTGGAACTTTTGGCCCATTTGCTCTATGTAAATAGTAACCTTCCTCAGGCGCAAAACCTGCCAAAGCATGCATGCATATACGAGGAACAGCTGTCAGATAGCTCTGAACTAGAGGGTTCGTGTTCCATTTACCAAACTGAGCAATAGTAGCATTTGGAACGCCAACGGATTCGCAATAACGTGCTGAAGACCCACGAAAAAACGTGCGTCTTCTTGTCGGATATTATGCCTGCCCTATTTAAAATTTCAGCAATCTGAGTACCGTGCCATGACCTATCAACCTCCTGACATTGTGCCAGTTTGTTTCCTCCATTAGATGGGGCGATAAACAGTTTGATCCAATACCAAGCCGATCTTTGGGAAAGATCTGGGATATCATGCTTTATGTATCTGCCTCGCCTCATTTTCTTTACAACTCGAACGTCTCTTTTTTTTTTTATCATCGTCAGTTTTATGGTATCGCCAAAACAATGAGGCAGTCAGGGCATGATGTAAACATAAAAATGGATTTTTATGACGATACGCGCCAGTATATTCAATTCTTCCCGATTGGTTCGTTTTTGATTGTCCCATTGCAAACAGCAAATAGTTTGGTGGACCGAAACCCCCATTCTGCTGCACGACGTCCCTCATACAAAAGTTAACCGTGCATTATCCCCCTTTAACAAAAACCCATGACACATGAGCATAGACGCCCAAAGATGGAATTCTTGATCTTTTAACAGAGCTCGATGTCCCAATCTTTCTAGCTCTCCGTCACTCACTGTACCGGTACCTCTGTCAGTGCCATTTAGTCGTTTATTTCTGTGTGCGACCTGTTTCATCATCGTTTTGAATTGCTTCACCTGATTACAGAAGGCAAGTTGGATCGGAGTTCGGCGATCCTCTTCAGTTTCATCCTCCAGATCTGGGAACTTATCACCGAAGACGGATCCCGGTAAAACTTGAAGCTGTGACAACGCATTTATTAAGCCTTCTATAGTTCTCCAGGCTAAATGTGGCCAATCATTTTTTTTATATTCTTTCAGATAAAGCTCTGCTTTTCCACCTGTTACGATTTGCGGATATTTCGATGTTATGTCAGGCGTATAAACTTAACCAGTTTTGGAATATAATCTTCTACTGTGTACTTGGCGCAACAATAACAAACGGTCCTTCTTCCACAATTTTCGCTACGAGCTCTGCTACTGCCATGCTCTTATCAGTGAAGGGTCGATGTACAGTCCGAAGTGCACTGGGTCCTCCTCTTTCACTTGGTGTAACAATAGGTACAAGTCCATCCAGGGTTTCAGTACGGTCTGTATAAGCCGTAATATCGTGCTGAGACAGACCAGATGGAGAGCGTTATTTTACTTTTTCATTCTCTCTATTTCGCCTCAGAATCTCGCGTAGAGCTCGCTCGATTGCGGTCAATCTGCGTTGGATAGGATCGATTGAATTGTTCTGGAACATTGTTCCTTTCTCGACAGACAAAACTATCGGTATCCGAGTCCAATCGTTGGGATGAGGTGATAACCATCACTCACCAGTCTAATCTAAATAACTTCTTTAAAATATAAAATTAATTTAACTATTCAATTCAAATGAGCACCGTTGAGATTGAATCAAGAATTTTGGGATCAAAATTTCAATCCCTTTTTTAAGTTAGCTTGTTAGTTACCATAATGCTAGGCATTGCTAGCTACATAAGTTAACGTTAACTTGACCTGTTATATGTGAAACGAAAATAATCATCATATGTGTATGAAAACAGTCAACTACACTAAATTTAATGTTAACCTAACTGTTTTGCTGTTTCCGATCTCGTAGGGTACAGCAAAGTACAGGACTGCACCTGTGAATTTTAGTTGCCATAGTAATTGGTCGTCTTATTAGACAAGAGGGACATTCAAATGTACCTCTATTTTAACATATTATGTCATATATTCTACTATCGGGTGGCATATATCTATGTAGACTCAAAGTTGGAAATCTAACAGGTTAGGGTAGAAAATAGGATGCTCTTTCCGTTTTTAGAAAACACAGTCACGGGCATTTTTACAGGTAATTTATATATTCACGTGACATTCTGACCGACTCACAAATTTTGACTATTTTGACTATTTTGCGGGTGAACAATTCTGAAATTGACATTTGTAGTACATCGACGTTCGACAACAACAACTCTCGACAACATAAACTATATATAATAGAAAAAAAGAATGTCTGAAGCTCCTGCTCAATCTCGTGGTGGATTCGGTCGTGGAGGTGCTGCTGCTGGTGGTGCTCCTCGTGGACGTGGTGGTGCTCGCGGTGGACGTGGTGGACCTCGTCGTGGTGGTCGTAAAGACGAAGAGAAAGGATGGCAACCAGTTACCAAACTTGGTCGTCTTGTCAAGGCTGGTAAAATCAAGTCTATCGAAGAAATCTATCTCCACTCTCTCCCAGTTAAGGAATATCAAATCATTGATCAATTCTTACCTGCTTTGAAGGATGAAGTTATGAAGATTAAACCAGTTCAGAAGCAAACTCGTGCTGGTCAACGTACTCGTTTTAAGGCAGTTGTTGTTATTGGTGATTCCAATGGTCATGTTGGTCTTGGTATTAAATCTTCTAAAGAAGTTGCTACTGCTATCCGTGCTGCTATTATTATTGCTAAACTTTCTATTATCCCTATTCGTCGTGGTTATTGGGGTACTAATTTGGGTCAACCTCACTCTTTGCCATGTAAGGTCACTGGTAAGTGCGGTTCAGTTCTTGTCCGTCTTATTCCTGCTCCCCGTGGTACCGGTGTTGTTGCCTCACCTGCTGTAAAGAAATTACTCCAACTTGGTGGTATTGAAGATGCTTATACTTCTGCTTCTGGAACTACTAGTACTACTGAAAATACTCTCAAGGCTGCTTTCGTCGCCATTGGTAACACATATGGTTTCCTCACCCCAAATTTGTGGAAAGACTCTAAATTGGAGCCTTCTCCTTTGGATGTTTATCACGATGTTGCTGCTGCTGGCAAAGCCCGATACTAAATAGCTATGGTTGATTTTGCTGCAATGAAAAAGACGAATGAATGAATATTATTAATTAGTTTTGTATATTTTAAAAAAAGAGAATGATATATTTTTTGTTGTAGTAAAATTTGTAGTTATGAACAAAATAGGACTATGTTAGCATGAACGATCTTATACTGTTCTTAGTCGAGAGTTATGAGTCTGGGATTTGTGTCTGGTGGCTGGGGCTTTGCTTCGGGTTAAATCCGTATAATTGCTATGGATCCTATTCGATTGGTTCTCCAATGTCTGGGGTGTGTCGTTCGTTTGCCCCCGGCTGCTGGGGAGTAGCCCCAGACCCCTAGAAAATATTCAGGATTTGGCCGAAGCGAGCAACAGGTATGGGGCAGCACTCTAACCACCGGAGGTAAAACGGTGGTCGGGAATATGCCTCTGACGGTCGCTGCTTCGTTCGGATTAGTTGCTAGGACTGTTCCCGGCACAAGTGAAATTGAGACTCGGAATCTTTATTCGATGAAACTGCAACTTCTGGGGTAGAATTTCGTTGGCTGGGGCTACTCCTAGCCATTTGACCCAAGCGAAGCGAGCAACGGGGTCTGCCCCAGCCGCCAGAGGCAATATATCTTACAGGCAACTGGGGGACCACCCCGAAAAAGTTGTTTGTCCAAAATCGCCCCGAAGAAGGTACAATTAATGAGATACCGTCACATATGTCATACGGACCATTTCAAGCTGGAAAACTTTGTCTTGGTTTGGCTAATGTTTTATCTTATTAAATGACAAGGTATGATTGATTAGATAAGATAAGATAATATTATACATATGGTAAGCAGTTCAGATTAGCCTCGTATAACTTACATGCACATAAATAAAGTACGAGGGGGGATAGTGACGTACCAAAATTTAACGTGTCGGTCTAGAGTCCATCCGTCGAAGTCTCGAAGACAAAAAAAAGAAACGTCACAGCCCTTCTACTGTCGCCATGAAATTTCTGTAATACCGACGGAACACAATCAATTGCCTGAACATCGCCGCATGAACTTAACATTAACCAGTTAACCTGCCACCTACATGCCAGTCAGCATGTTAAAGCTCCTCTTTCAGTGTTGGTTTACTGACGCACAGGTTACATTTAATTTTTAACGTTAACAGGTTATTATTGATATGCAGTCGGTTTACTGGTAGTTAACGTTAACTAACTTAACACTTAAGTTATTAACGTTACAAGCCGCTCTCCTGCAGGAACTGTTTGAGCCTCACATTGCACAAGATTTTCACATGTGCTAAGATCAAAGACAATTATATGTGGCCCACTGGATTGAAGAACATCGGGAATCGGGATCATAGACCGGCCGGGAACTAAGTGCTAAACTAATCCAACTGCAAGCAAGCAGTTAATGTTTAACTTAACAGCTTGTAGTTAATGCTGGCTAACTATTAACCCTTACACTAACCTGGTATCCTACAAGTCACATATGAACAACAGACGTTAAGTAACAGCAGGAGCGAGCGGCAGATGTACTATCGGCATCAAAGAAGTTTTAAACCTTTTTAAACTTTTAACACTAACTTTTAACTCTAAACGTCACTTGTTCTCCTTCTCGTTACACAGGTGATATACGAAGGAATTAAAAATTATTATTAACTTTTGGACTCGTTGGTTGTGAAACTTAGAAAAGATATATCCGTATATCTTTATATTTGTTACATATAGCCTGAATCCTGTGAATGGTCAATTGTCCAGAACACCTAATTACTTACACTTACTCAGTTAAAAAGATAAGGATTGATCTACTAGGCGATATAATAATATCATCAGATATATAATACAAGGATCGGATCAATAGTTGCCAGTCAACTTAAAACTTCTTAGAGAAGAAAATTCCAAGACTTTGGATTGAAAATTTCACAGAAAAAATTCTTTTAAGCAAAATTAATTGTACCAGAATTTTTATTTAGACTTATCCAGACTTGTTAGGACTTCTTAAGTCTGATCAGAATATCCTCAAAAATGGCTAGAAAAAATAGCCCTAAATCTTCATCTACTTCCTCAACAACAATACCAGTTTCTCCTACTAAAGAAACTTCTATAGATTCATCATCATCATCATCATCAAAACCTATAGTGGATCCAACCTTAAATGTTGCTGCCCAGGAAAGAGAAAAGAAAAAACAAAATTTCATCGTAAGAACAATATGGACGGTTGTTATGATTGCAGTATTCTTTTTAGTTCTAGGTGCTGGTCATATTTGGATAATAGCTTTAGTAGGAGTTATTCAAGTCCTTACTTTTAAAGAAGTTATTAATCTTGCAACTGAACCAGCTAGAGAAAAAAATTTACCATGGGGTAGAAAATTAAATTGGTATTTCTTAGCAACTACATTTTACTTCTTGGAAGGAGAAAATCTCATTTACTATTTTAAAAATGTCGTCTTAGTTGATACTTTATTATTACCATTGGCTATTCATCATCGGTTTTTATCCTATTGTCTTTATATTATTGGGTTTGTTTATTTTGTTACTTCTCTTGAAAAGGGTCATTATAAATTCCAATTTACTCAATTCTGTATTACTCATATGACACTATTCTTAGTAGTGATTCAAGCACATTTCATTGTTAATAATATCTTCGCTGGCCTTTTCTGGTTTGTAGTACCTTGTGCTCTAGTCATTTGTAATGACATCTTTGCTTATCTTTGTGGAATCACCTTTGGCCGTACTCAACTAATAAAGATTTCTCCTAAAAAAACGGTTGAAGGATTTATTGGTGCATGGATTTGTACTATAGCATTAGGAGTTATATTAAGTCATGTGTTGATCAGATATAATTACATTATCTGTCCTATGGGTGATTTGGGTCAAAATGTCTTTTCTCATATTGAATGTAAACCTGACCCGGTATTTTTACCTCATGTTTATCATGTTCCACCATTTTTACAACCAATTCTAAATAATAGTGAAACTTTTATTATGGCTCCAATTCATATTCATGTAATGTTTCTAGCTACATTTGCGTCATTGATCGCACCATTTGGGGGATTCTTTGCTTCTGGTCTTAAACGTACTTTCCAGGTAAAAGATTTCGGCGATACGATTCCTGGCCATGGTGGTATTACTGATCGTATGGATTGTCAATTTTTAATGGGATTTTTTAGTTATTTGTATTATGAATCATTTGTTTCAAGTCATCATATTACAGTTGCATCTATTCTTCAGACTGCTATTACTAGTTTAAGTTCTGAGGAACAAGTTCAATTAGTTATTGCCTTGCATAAGTATCTTCATAGTCGTGGTATTCTTGATGACCGAGTATTGGAATGCATTCCGCTTTAAGCAATAAAAGGGAAGAGATAAAGTGTTGGGAGTAAATATGTAGGAAAAAAGACAATATTTAAAGATTGGTATTGCATATATATATACAGGTAGTAATAATTATAAATAATAATATTGTTCTCCTTCTATTATCTCGCTGAGCTTGGCTGTCTGCGAGACCTCCAAGCTCTAGCTTCGTTAAAAGTTCTAAAAGTATCTTGGGGCATAGCCGCAACAGAGCCACCCAGGACGGTTTATTTAAACTTTAAAATCTACTACATTATCACAATCTAAAGCAATCCTAGTCTCATCTGCCTTACGAACATCCGCTTCGGCTTGAAATACGGTATATATACCGTATCATATAATACAGCATTCCAGATTGTATCCAGTGAACAAAATATAACCAAATATTGATCTTTAAATGCCAAAATCTCTGTCTCAACTGCTAATCTATACCATCCTAATACATAAGTTCCCAATGGGAAAGTAAGTCCCCACCATTTACTTAAAACTGCGATTACCACAATAACTACCCAGAATGAAGCATAACCCATTAAACTAATTGCAATAGCAATTCCACCATATCTAATAAGTGTAGCAACATCTTGATTTGCAGAAACGCCAAATTCGATGCAATTAACATAATACATAATACCGAAACTTCCTCGACCCAAAGGTCCTACAGGGAGGAATGAAGAAATAGCTATTTTCTTCGGCGGTAAATTACTAGATTACATTACAAGAAAGTCCTAGTAATTCGCCATTACCCCATAGCAATGCTGATACAACGATTATACTTGTTGTAAATATTATTCAGGTAAATTCTGAGTTATTAATCCTCCAGTTGATGCTACTACAACTAATGCTTCTACTGAAAGAAGAATCGTATCATTAACACTATCCAAAGTATTTCGATGTCGTTTTGCATAATTAAAACCAATATCCACGCTGATAAAATTGATAGAACAATGTCAATCCACCACATTGAATAAGATGCTTTCCATGCTCTATGGCCAAAAATATTATCAGTTCATATTGATGATAACAACCTAAGAACACCCCTGGCATTGGGTTCGTTAAGAATTTCCGGAATTCATGATGATACAAAAAACATCTTGACAATAAAGCGCCATATTTATACCGCAAGTCCTGATGGCTATTACTTTAAGGCAGCGAGTATAAGATTGAACCTGATCTGATATACCTATTCCCATAACTGCACTGAACCGGAGAAAAGTTCTTGATTATGATTAAAACATAATATTGAGATACTCTTTAGTTGAGATAGATGCCGGTTAGTAGATTGAAAGATTAAAAGATTCCAAAATAAATGAAGCGAAATCTCTAGAATGGATCCTTCTCTCTATTTATCAAAATTTTGATACACCAAAGATTCGATCCGTGCCGATATCGGTAGTTTAATCTAAGAAATTGATCGCCGCTCAATAAAAATTATTTCAAAAGATATTCAAAAGATGCTGAAGTTTCCTCTAGACTTATCAACATTTAACTTACAGAATCTATTGCGATATTGCATCGGATAATAGTTCTTCTATAGCTCTCTTTACATTTACCCCGTGACCTGTAAATGCTTAATTAATTTAATTCAATTACTTGATATTTTTTAATTAATTAATGCCATGCATGTATCTGATGGGCATTAAATTAACTTTAACACCAGTTTATGAAGAACTTTGGTCGGCACAACCGGGACCGATCTTATGATCTAAGCCTTCCTGGGCCTCAGACTTTTCCCGTTATATTCAAGAACAGTCAATGATAAGGACCTTCTCAATAAAGTCAATACAGCGCCAGACAATCAGCTTAGTTTTCAATCTAAATATGCTCTAAAAATTACTTCTTCAGCCTCCTATAGAGACTGTTTTCTGAAGAAAAAGGAGTTTTACCTCGGTTTTAAAGACCTGGCTATCTCCATACTTACTCGTGGAACAATTTGATGGACAGCCAGTTGCTTTACCGTTAACGTAATCATCTCTAACTATTCATAATTGTCCAATGATCCCCTTATCATAGAATTGGGTTTGGAAATCAGAACCATCTTTATCTTCAGCTGATAGCTGATATTAAAAGTGAGACAAGGTCACTCTTCGTGTACATACTGTCAGTTGTCAGAGATGACCTCGAATCGCATCTCTTTTATATCGAATAGTCAGTTAACGATCAGAGATTGATTTAAAAGAAGAACAACTTTTATATTAGTTTATAGTTTATAGTTATGAATGAGAAAAAAATACATATTAAGCGGTAATCCAATATGTCAAAGAATACTAGTATATATAACACAAGTTTTGTACAAGAATGATTTTATTTTATCTGCCAGAAGGTTTTTTCCAGTAATACTAAATTTGAGTTAGTTAAAGAAACATGTATACATACATCATAGCACCAGAGAATACTAGCTATGTTCCCGAAAAAACCTACTTTTCCGAGTGTGGCCCCAGCTACTGGAAAACAGGATCCACGTCCTTGCTATATGCGGAAAACAAAAAGATTGGCATGTACGATAACTTCTTCTAACTTATTAAAACTTACCTGCTTATGCTGTCGTCTACAAGAACGAAGTCCGCCATGACCACGAGATTGCTCTAACATTAATCTTCTATGCTCATCGGTATCGTTTTCCGGTAAATAATAATACTCCTCCTCTAGCGGTTTGCCAGCTGCATCCTTACCAGACCGTTGTATAATTCCAATACATTCAACTTTCGATAAAATTTCTCGGAGGGTATCGTTTGAAACAGAAGGCAATTGTCCTAGAGACTTTTGTAAGGTGGAAATAGGGGTCGATGACAATCTGGAAAATGCTAAATTATTGGCCACAATGTGGCCTATTCGATGAATCTGCTCATCATCCAATTCATGAGATTGCTGTTTCTGTTCACCAGTGGAAGCATCAGTGGCAGGGCTTTGAGAGGCCTCTTTCTCATGTTTAATTTTTTTTCTAGATAGATGTTGTTTTACTTCACCAGCTTTGGCTGAATGCTTGCTTTCATGGTATTGCTTTTCTAATCTAATTTCAGGATTTTGAGAATTGTCCCCATCTTCTTCTTGGTCTTGCTCCTTCTCCTCCTCTTGCTCCTTCTCTTCCTCCTTCTCTTCCTCCTTCTCCTTCTCCTCCTCCTCCTCCTCCTCCAATATTCTCTTACGTGGCACTGGAGATGAATTAATACATATGGATGGTGTTGAGGGCGCTGTTGAATCAGCAACATGAGAATCTACCACATTCGGTGCTGATGGTGTTGAAGTTAAGATATCGGATGGAACAGGAGTAGGCAGATGGGCAGTTTCGACTGAAAATTCATGAGTTTGTTGAGGAGTAGATGGACACTCAGGAGTCAATGCTGATGTTTCATTGGTAGTGCTGGTATATTCTGCAGATACATTATCTTTAATTTCAGCAACTGGAATAATTTCACTATGCTTCTTTAGGGTATCTCTATTATTCTCATCAACTTTTTTCTGAGGCTGAAGCTGTGAAGTTGAATGTTTCGTTGGAAAATATTCATCCTCGGTATCATCATTGTAATCATCGTCAATAACTTCTAACAAAGCTCTCTCGCCACGAATATCAATAGTAATTCCTGGAACATAATCCACAACAATGCCATGACCTTTAGCAATCTCATAGTCGGAAGTACCAGAAGATACCGGATATCCATTAACAGAAGCAGAAGATAAATCAATAGGTTCATCATAAAATGGAACCACTACAGTTAGTCCATTCCAACCTGAACATTCCACAGAAAGAGTCTTACGTGAAGAATCATATTTAACTATTGCATGAATTCTAGACACAAGCTTGTTCCTGCGAGATACAGCTACATCACAAGATTGAGATGACCTACCTATGGTCATGGGTTGGCCGGACGACGGCAACCTAACAAGGGCTACGGTAGATAATGGAGAGCGAATAGTAAACCCATGATCCTGAGCAGCCGAAGGAGCAAATGTGGGCTTGCTTAAAGCATTACCACCAATGTGGGAACCAACAGATGATCTGATGTTGGTATTATTATTATTAAAAGTCGCCAATTGTCGATTATTGGTGATATTATTATTATTCCCGTTGGATTGAATCGGACGAGTGGGAGATGAAGATCTATCCCCTAGCGAAGATGACGGATCTGGTGTAGGATAGAACCCGTGTATAACATGAGTATTAGAACCACCGTGGTTTCCGCTAGGGGAAGAGGTTACTGAATCTTCATGAATTCTAATTTGTAGATCATCCGACAGAGGTGATAGAGATTTTGCATGTAATTTATTCAAAAATGGTTCATCCACGGGGATAAAAGCAGGCAAAAGTCCAGATTTCATGATTGCAGATTTTTCTTTGACGTAGTTATTGCCAAGATTATTGTGAGAAGATTTTGACTTTTGATTTTGGTGATCCAAATCCATCTTGCGACCGATGAGTGAAGAGGATGACGAACTCAAGAGCCTGGCAGTAGCCAGGTTCGAAGCATCAGGAGGAGAAGATGGAGGTAATCGGTCCATTAGAGACCAGATATAGGCAGCAGGGAAATAGATTTATATGAATTAAACCAAACTAACGTGAGAAAGGCTATTGATTGCTAAGAACACCACCCTAGAGACAACTTTTAGACCTACCAAGTTATTTTAAATCGCTTCTTTCTCGATCTATTCTGTCCAATATAGGCCCAGTTAGTTTATTCACTTAAACACGAGTCACGCCAATTATTCTTTAGTTGAATCACGATAATCGACCTCACTCGCGTTCCCAAAGTATTAATACAAAAATGTATAGTAAATGAATGACTAGATAGATTTATGATAAAATAAAAAGGAGAAAGAAAAACGGGAGAAAGAAAAAAAGAGGAATAGCAGTATATGTTGAAGGAAAATTATGTGGTTGGTTTCTTAGTCGAATGGTAACTAATCTCGTGAATCACGAACATATAATCATAGAAATATGTATATAGTAAGACCCCGAAATTGTTAATGTAAGACCTGAAATTATAATATAGGCTTGATAAAATGTTTCGCGATGATGGTGAAACCGTGAAACCCATCAGCCGTTCGTTCTTTGACAGATATTAAAGGTTCTTTTATTGTTCAGTTACCTCATTTTGACGCGTTGACGCGCATAACTCGTGCGAGACTCGCGAGGATGTGCGTGAAGTTCTCAGATCTCGAACATCGTAATTCATCACTTCATCACTAAAGAAAATGGTTCGATTAGTATATATAGATATAATATAATATTTTTCGCTTTGACCTTGTAATTTTTGTTCATTCAATATGGTGTTCTTATTTTAAAGCTTAGTTATTACACTTTTTTTTCTAATCGATCAAAAGATGTATAAAAACGCGAATTACGCGTCTTATTTTTTCAATCACGTGATAAGTGATTAGGTCCGGCCGGCCAGCCGGTCGCGGCCGACTAGCTATAAAACTCGTCAGCGTGCTTATAACTAGCTATGTAGCAATATGTAGCTCGCGCAAGTTCGTGGCTGGCAACACTTAGATATCGTCGTTCGGAGCTTTTAGCTGTTATGTGGTAATTAAATAATAATAATTAATCATTTTTTTACTGTCTTTATACCTAGGTTATATTCATATTTGTTACTAGCTCACGGCATTGGATTCTTCAATAGGCTGTCTCGTATTTATATAACTTATGCATGACTAATAGCTTGGTCACGCGCAGTTAATGTATGGTCACGTGCTTATGCATTGGCGCATCTCCCCCGCATATAATCTAGAACCTTTAGGGCTCATGCCCTAAGAATCAAACAGTCTCCCGATGAAGACATTTAACCGTCACTTTTAGTTATATCCTGCTGAAAAACCCACTCAACCAAACAAACTTCACCAGAATCAATATCGTGCCTTATTAACAGATTCAGAAGAAGTTGACACATACTGTCATTGTTTCAAAGTCATATTATAGTTATATCAACAAACCGACACTAAGCAATAATGACTAGTAAGTGAGAAAGAGAGAGAGGGTTATTAAGTTTAAGGAGGGCAAGAGAATGAGAAAGGAGGGGATCTCAATGTATGATGATGATAGCTTCGACAATGTTAGTAGCAAACAGCAACAACGACATGTTCAACAATCGACATTGTGAATTTTGACGACGAGAGAAAATACCGACCGTAATAGTTGTAATAATTGACGTTTTGAACGGGTTCATATTCGATACTGACTGCGACGACCTCGTATGTTACTTGACTGAGAGAGCGTAATGTGCCTTCCGACAGGACATGTCTGATATTATTACCGGGTCGGTGTTTTTGGTTCCAGAATTTGAAGATACCGGATCTAAGATAACACTAAAAATGAATCCTAAAGATTGATTTATGCGGTTTTTGGTTTCACTAGGTTCGAAGTGTTGATTTATTTTGGTTATGAGCAATCTTCAATTTTTTCTGTTGACGACATGTACATATCATCATTGTCCTTCTTTTCCCTTGCTCTCTTATTCTTTTGTTTGATTTGGTAATGAAGACAAGCAGTTTGAAATATGAAATCTTAGCTCTGCTTTTTTACTAACTTTTTATCTAGAGGGTACATCTAGTTTCGGTAAAAGACACAATAAGTCGCACACCTTGTGCAACAGATGTGGTAGACGTTCTTTCCACGTCCAAAAGAAAACTTGTTCCAGCTGTGGTTACCCCGCTGCCAAGACCAGATCTTATAACTGGGGCCAAAAGGCTAAGAGAAGACATACCACTGGTACCGGTCGTGAGAGATATCTTAAGCATGTTTCTCGACGATTCAAGAATGGTTTCCGAACTGCTGCTACCGCCTAAATCTCTTTTTTAGATTATGTTGTGAACTATGACCCAAACAAAAAATAAACGCATCAAGGAAAGGCGGCGGCTATGTACATTTCATGTTTTTATTGTTCTGTCATGTAAAAATTCTATTTTAAGAACTAATGTTTTAGCTTATAGTAAGAGACGAGCATGTTTTCTCTGTAATAATTTTTTCAAGGGGCTGAGGCGCCATGTCAGGCCTCCTTTTGCCTCAGGCATCTGGGTTTTGACTCGATAGGTCACGCTTGCTCGAGGGATTTAATCCTCTTGAACTCTGTTAAACTTCACCTGTCTAGGGCAAGGCACGTAGGGTCAAATCAGAATGTAGCGACCCGGTAGGTCTGGGCCCAAGACGACCACCGGAGGACTAATACCTATTTTTTTTTTTTACGTTGGATACATCGATATATAAATCTCGTCTGCTTCAGTTAACGTTGTACACTGTTCAAGAATATCCCGTGCCCGATCAATGACATCAGCCTCAAACCGGACAACACCTGTACCACTACTGATAATTTTATCAGGATATTCACTCAACGCTACTCGAGCCATGGAAACAACATTTTCATGTCCTGAATGGCCATATAGACCCCGTAATATTTGAGATGGATCATCGTAAAGGGCCCAGATAGCATGCAATAGACGGACAGAGTTACTAATAAAAAGAATCCGACCCCCTTCTTTAGAATCCTCGGGGGATTCATAGACAGCGTCTAATTCGTGTGAGACAGTTTGAACCAGATTGGGCACTAATTGGCATTTATCTACAACAGTATTAACACCCTTTCTCACTGCTACAGCAGTGAAAAAACGAACCACTGATATTTTTAGATTCGTAATTTGACGCTCATTAAGTAAATGTAACTCGTACTCCAGTGACTCATCATTTCTACGGCTAATATCAAGATCTTTACGTTGACAGGTCTGTATCTCATAGGGATTCAACGCATCTTCTATCATAGGACTGTCATCTTCATCTAATCCTGAGAATAATAATAAAATCGATGGGTTGAACTTTTCCGAGAGATAACGAGTTAAAGTATCAAAAATTTGAGTTTCTTGTTCAAGTTGTTGTTTTGCATCATTTTCACTACTACGAATCCTTTGGGTACCAGTATAATCAGGGTAAAGTGGCGGTGGCGAAGATGCATTAATATGTCCAATAGTAGTTTCAGATATCGAAGCCATTAATATTCGAACAGATTTTGCCACTATACTTGATGCTAGGCTGTTTGAGAGAATATTTTGAAGAAATTCAAAACTTATTAAAGACCAGCACGTACGATATAACCTATTATCTAACGAACAACATATAGTGATTGTTTCTAGAACATCTAAACTGCATAATAACACTGAAACTCTTAATCCAGTATCAGTAGGGATTGAAACATTCTTAAACCAAGGAGTTTCCTTCTGGGACGATACGGCCACATCAGATAACCCCGGTAGACAATATTCTATAAGACCAACTATAGTCTTCAAAACCTTGTCCAAATTCATGGTGAGAAAAGTAGAAGGATCAAACATGATCGAAGTCTCTAAGAGAGCTAAAAGCATCGCACAAGGTTGAAGCTGGCCATCACTAAGAAATCTGTCAAGAAGGCGTTGACATTTGTCTGCAAACTGAAATGCATCAGAAGAACTGTATGAGGTACCGCTTTCAAAAAACAGT
Organism: Sugiyamaella castrensis; assembly: GCA_030583505.1. Taxonomy (NCBI): domain Eukaryota; kingdom Fungi; phylum Ascomycota; class Dipodascomycetes; order Dipodascales; family Trichomonascaceae; genus Sugiyamaella; species Sugiyamaella castrensis. Next base: position 78,430 of record JAJMIF010000083.1, read on the forward strand.
TGTTGAAGATCAGACGCAACAGTCCTAGGTGGGGACGCGTCAAGAGTAGTTGCAGCAGAAGGTAACTGAGAAGACGGAGGGAGAAAAGGAGCCATTTCATCTTCCGGCTCAGGCACATTAGCCAAAAGTTCCATGGTGCATTTTGTTGTCCCAGGAATTGTATGACTGGTTATAATTCTGTAAAATTCCAAATTCGTGTTATTACCTACGAAGACTCGGATAAGATCAGAAGATGTGCCTATTACAGTTGCGTCAGCCGTTGTATTTGCTGCTGCCTTTTTCGTTGGTGAATCATCATTGTCATCACCCAGATACATCGGGAAGTCTAGATCACCATCATCATAGTCATAATCATAGTCCTCAGTACCATGCTGCCTGCTTGGACTCTGTTGCTTTTTTGTTGGACTCCGCTGCCTACCTAGATTTTGTTGTCTACTCGGACTTAACCGGCTTGTATTTAGATTCCTCGTCGTGACTATCTTAGCTGCTGCTGCTTCTTGACGCTTTCTTCTACGAGAAGGAGAGTAAGGTGGATTATCAAATCCATCTCGGAGACTGGCCTCAAGGTCTGTTCGTGGTCTCTTTCGCACGGGTGATGGTGGATTAGCCGATGATGCTGTTGCTGTTGAGGATGAATCTCTTATCACTCCAGTTACACTTCCTCTTCCTCTTCCTGGTACTTGGCTGATGACTGCCCCGGAGGCAGTTATCTTCTTAGTTTTATTTAATTTAGCTCTCATAGAAACATCTTGAACCTCATTTGCAAGAAACCGTCTCTCTGTCCGTAACTGATCTACTTGATTTCGTAACTCCTCAATCTGACGTATGTAATCTTCCTTAGACTTCGTCTGTGAGGCAATTATGTTCTCCACAGAATGCACATGTTCTGTATCTTTTCTTGCAAGATTTGATCTCAAAATCGTGTTTTCTCCAGTAACGGTTTGAAGAGTTTTAGTAGCTTGCTCGACTTTCTTAGCTAGTGCTTCCTTTTCTGCTAAAGCCTGTAAAAATGTTAATAATTCAGAGTCCATACAGCATTTATATGGCGCTCATTATACCTGAAAATGCTAGTACTCTGCCATAGGCCATATTCTCTTGCTACAGTGGGGATAAGGACCGATGGTTCACCCAGGATGACCATCTTGCAGCAGAAGCTCGGCCCCAAATCTTGTTATTGTGATAAGTCTGGGAACCTATTCGTATAATGCTGCAAAAATCATAATTAATAAGTCATCTTTACTCACCTTAGTTAACCCTTTCTGTAATTCATCATTAGGATCATTATTCTGTTTGTTCTGATTTATATTCTTACTCTTCAGATTTTCGAGTCTCTCAAGCTCATCAAGGTCAATATCATCGCTTAAGTCGGCATAATCGAAGGCCATATTGGAAGGCCATAAGTTTTTTCTCCATACGGAATCACTAGCAAGCTGAATCTAATTAACGACGTGTGTGATTACGCCAAAATGATATTGAGGATATGTCTTGGAAGATCTTGGAGAGATATGGTAAATGATCCAAGTAAGCCGCACAGAATAACCTAGCTAGCTATCAAGCCTCATAGAGCAACTTTGTAGATCCCAATATTCAAAGGTCTATCCTAATCTAAAGATTAGGTGTATCCGGATAAAAGATACCAGTAACGTAATAAGCAGTTATAGAGACAAATATAAGACTTCTAAGAGAATTATAATATATTGAAATATACGAAATAGAGATTGATTAATATATAATATAAGAACTTAAGATCAATAACCACGATCAAGTAATAAATAGTAAATAAATAAACCTAGTAATAAAAACCCTTAACCTTTTATATTTCATATGATAAACGAGATTCTTAGAATCTACAACCTTGTGTACAATCTAAAAAAAAAAACCTTAGCCGTACACTTTATTATATAACTAGCTAGCTAGCTATTCAATAAGTTTTTATATATCTTGGGACTTAAGGGATCACATCTTAGTTTCTTACATGATCATTAATCTCTTAAGAAGTGAGAGGAAGATGATGACGTTTTATTTTCAAATTTGATAAAAGTGACCATTCCTGAGCAATAAGATGATGAGTCAATTCTTATATTGAATGTATTATGTATTATATTATGTCAATAATTGACACCGTCTAATCTTATCAGAGATATTATAGATAACGTAGTAGTAGATAGCAGTCTACTCGTCAATTCTAGATATTCCGTACTGTACGTTCCATAGAAGAGTCCAATAGAGGGGTTTAGATGCAACTTCAAAAAATGTAAGTTAGCTGGGTTTCTGCCAGGGTATGGGTGTTAACTAACTTATCAAAATGGCAGTTTAGAAATGCATTAACGTTTCTTCTACAAATCTTCTACAAATCTGCTGGCGGTTATGCAACTAACGGATGATATCCCTTTATAGGTGACAATTTCGAGTTCCAACTTGGTGAAATGAAAATAAAAGCGACACGACGTGATCTTGGTTCTTATGTTGAACATTCGCCTCTATTCTATTCATTCGCTCTTAGCGGGTTGAAATTCGATTTTAGAAATGTATAATGGTCTGTTTAAGTCTAAAAGCGACGGGTATTTTTCTTGTAGCTGGCCTATTCCTGATGTACAGGCATGCCCGACGCCGGAGACTTCAGCGTAGAGCTCGATATTATCATTTTTCTTATATTTTTCAGGAGAAATTGTATAAATTTATGAATCAGGGGGGATAGAAATGACGCGAAGCATATCTTTAGTTAAATGTGATATTAATTGACGACGCGTACGAAAATCTTGCTGAATGGGGCACTGAACCATAACCTCAGCCGATTTATTTCGGCTGAGGAAAAACGCTAACTTCTGCGGCTCAAATTTGAAACAAACCCTTACCCTAGCAGAAACCTACCTAACTTATTTCTAAAAGTAGCATCTAAACCCCTCGAATATATAGAGCTAGCCCTAATCCTAGATTACAACCACTAGGATTTACAGTTAACCCTCATGAGCCTCATGGCCCACAGGAATCTGACCAGAATTTGACCAGAATTAACTTGATAAATCGTTACGTTCGGGTTGTCCAGAATCATCTCCGTGAAAAGCCTCCACTCACTGCTCGGGTCGTCTATATACACAACTTGCCAGAAATTTGAACGGTTATTTTCCTGATCTGTTTTCATATAGTAGTGATTGTCATTTAGTATCTATTTAACCTTCATATAGCGGTAGCGATTTTGGATTAAGACCCGAACGTCCGTGAAATACCTCACTACAAGAAGCTCTAATCGTTCATCACATATTCATATTTTAGTATCGAAATATTTTATTCTCGTTAATTTTATGTTTCTGTATTTAGTGCATGAACTCATGAACTCAGTGTTACATGGTCGCCATTTCTTCAACGGAGGCAAAATAATTTAAATGATTCCCGCGGCTTAACCAAGAAGTAAAAATGGTCCCAGCTTTTAGTTGAGTGGTTGTCGTCTCGATATCTCCCAGCTTCAGGGGCCGAATTAGATTTTCCATTAAGGTTATCTTTTATTGATCGACATTTAGGCTTGTACTGAACGGTAAGGTGCATGCATTCTGCACATTGTTAACGCTCTTAACTTACATTTAACTGTTATTCATTTTACTTGAAATCTATGTAATAATTTAATTAATTTACGGGTTCTGGTTATCTGATTATTCCCATGTAGATCGATTGTTTCAATCACTTCTGACCTTTGAGTCAGGTTCTTTGGTTCAGATATAATAATCTACGTGCATGTATTCTCATGCTTAATAAAATTATATTAACTTAATTATAACTTAATACTGTTATTGTACTGTGTACATGGGAATTACAGAAAACCCGATTATGTCAAGATAAATCAAAGTTGAAAGTGAATAACAAAGATATATCATAGCCAGCAAAAATACTGTCAATTCCTGTTTCGTCTAACGTTGGCCCTGTTTCGGGTTTCTTTCAGAAATCTTAATCAAACAGACTGCAGCAAAGTAGCCAGCCTTCTATACTACTTTGTTTTTGGTATAGCTTCATTTTCGAAAATGTAAGCATGTCCAATCTACAGACAATAAGTTGGCCGAGGGCTGTTCAAAGTTGTCCGTCCTTCAGATATCCCTGCAGACCACGTTGTCCTGCTTTGCTATATCGAAGGCCAACTTATGCTATAAAGCAAATAAACAGTTAGAAGGTAGGCGGACAATTGACATTTAACAATTGACAGGACAATGCTTCGGAAGGATATCAAAATGAATGTCCTTTCCCTATTCGCGAAACGCCTCAGATAAGAGTTAATTTTAGGAAATAGTGCTGCCAACATTAATTAATTTAACAGGAAAAGATTATTAGATTAATATTACGTACACTGCACGGTTAAGTTAGCGGCCAACGGTAGAACTAAACAGGTAAAAATTAATATAATTTATGCTCGTTACCACCGGTTACCGCTATTTTCGGGTTAATTAGCGCTAGAAGAAAATATCATATGGTTACAAATCTTATGCAGCACTTTGGAAGGATATCTGGACATTTGAGATATCTTGAACTAACTGTTATAATTACTTCACGCGCACCTAGATTCATATTTAACGTTATCTTGTGTAGAGTTCATAGCAAGTAATAAGGTAGCCCAAAATAGACAATATTTTGATATAAAATTGGGAATAATCCTACTCGGGGTGGCTTGCCAGATTAAAATAGAAGTATTAGCTGGATTGAAACTGTTTCCAGATGCATAGATCCTCAACTATATGTGCCTCCAGCCACTTGAGCTAAACAGTGGCCGCTGCCTTTCCACCGCAACAACAGCTCCGAATGACAGTGCAGCTACAGCACCCAGGAAGCATCTCAGTGTCCCGACGGGGAAGGCGAAATCTTCAAGACAGTTGAATAAGTAACAGCCGCTGTAGGAACCCAGAACTGTTCTAGAACTTATAATTATGCTTGCAGACTTATAACTTAACCTAACCTAACCCAGTTAACGTTTAACGTTACATGAAGAATATGTTCGCGGCCAAGTAATTCATGCAGTCCAACCCGTGGAGTAGATCTCCCTCCCTTCCAGATCTCCTTAAATAGCTGACCCGCGTTGCATTGTGACTGCCCACCTTTTTTTTTCTGTTTTAGTAATATGAATAAATAGATGTTGTGCCAGTACTACGGTTATTTTGCGCGCCAGAATGTTCCTCCTTTCTTATATACTGTAAATCTCGTCTGACTTAACGAATATTTTCTCGTAGGAATTTCAGCCACTCATGCTGTACCGGGTCCATTTTTGTTAATGTTTCTATTTTCTATGTAACTAAAGTTAGTACAACGTTAACGTTAAACGAAAAAGGAAATATGAAGCAAATTAATCGGTAACATGCATATTTTTTTTACGCAACTGGTTAGCCGCTAAAAGGTTAACTATAATGCAATTGATCGGCCGTTAGTCTTAACGAATTTAGCCTAATCTTGAGTTTGAGTTAACCTTAAGGGGTTGGCTTTAGCGTTTATTAAGTTAACGTTAACAGCAAACCGGCGTGCTTGGTTCTGTGCGTTTCTGAGGAGCTTGAATTCAGGGATGGGACAGCCAGAATCATCTAGACTAAAACAAAATCGAAGTGAAATCAGCCAAATCGGGAAAATAAAGGATGATCAAGGGGATGATCGAAGGAAACGAAGGTAAAACAAGGAAAATCAAGGGGGATCGAGGCGGATCGAGGGAGATCAAGGAGATCAAGGAGATCAAGGAGATCAAGGAGATCAAGCAAGATCAAGCAAGATCAAGCAAGATCAAGCAAGATCAAAAGGAGATCAAGCGAGGTCAAACGAAAATCAAACGAAAATCAAGCGAGATCAAGCGAAATTAAGTGAGATTCTGTGAGATCAGTATAGATTAAAGTAATTAAGAGTGCACTTCGATAAACTCTAAATACCAAAAATCAGGGGTAATCACGTGAAATTCATTTAGAGAATTTATCGGATTCAATACTGCTCTATACGACTCCTCGTTTAATCCCTAATTATAATTCATTTTTCTATTTATAAATTTTTATACTTCATAACAAGTTAACGTTACTCTTACTGCATACCAATTGTAGGCCCAGTGAATAGTGCCAGATGTTGTGATTCAGACTGGATCATCTTGTTTGTTCTCAGAAATACTTGGAAGCATATTCCTTCAATAGGACGTATGCTTGAAATTTCGGCTGATGTGCATTATCAGGAAGCTCGGAAAGGGGGCAGGGGGAATGAAACCAAAATTAGTTGTGTATCTTTTGTTTCTACCATAGCATCATCCTGCTGTGTAAATGGGATTGTAGAATGCGGGTCAATCTAACCGTAAAAACAAAAAGTCTTTCCTTTCATATTACATCTTAGATTCACGGCAGATTCCGACGCAGAAGAAGAACATAGGCAATAGATAATCGATGTAGCTGGTTGAATTTGGTACACAACGGACACTGACCTTACGATAAGTTATAACGAACACCATGATACAGAGGGGATTAAAAATAATAATAGTATTTCTCCGAATTACGAAAATCAAGCAAAACGCTTGCAGACTTTTTGAACTGTTTACATGTCGTTAGTTACTGTTAACCAACCTTACAGTTAAGTTACACTTCGGGGGAAAGAATCAATTCTTATGGTGTATATATATGTATCTTTGCCTCCCTCCTCAGGTTTCCATGTGATGATACCTATGGAAAAGCTGCCTCTCAACTCATCTCAAGAAAGTCATTATGGTGACTAACTTTGTTCTAGTAGCAGCTTTGACACTATTGTCAGCTGCTGCCTCTTCAGCTCAGAACTCTGTTGAACAACAATATGCCCTTACTGCTCCTAGAGTAAACGCTGATCTTGATGGTGATCTGACCGTTACCATTCACGGGGTTCTTGAAAAGCGTGTTGCTGTTGTCACGACTACATCTACAACTGCTAAGTCTACTACTAAGTCTACTACAACCGCTAAGTCTACTACAACTGCTAAGTCTACTACAACTGCTAAGTCTACTTCTACTACAACTGCTAAGTCTACTACAACTGCTAAGTCTACTACAACTGCCAAGTCTACTACAACTGCCAAGTCTACTACAACTGCTAAGTCTACTACAACTGCTAAGTCTACTACATCTACTACAACTGCTAAGTCTACTACAACTGCCAAGTCTACTACATCTACTACAACTGCTAAGTCTACTACAACTGCCAAGTCTACTACAACTGCCAAGTCTACTACAACTGCCAAGTCTACTTCTACTGCTAAGTCTACTACAACTGCTAAGTCTACTACAACTGCTAAGTCTACTACAACTGCTAAGTCTACTACAACTGCTAAGTCTACTACAACTGCTAAGTCTACTACAACTGCTAAGTCTACTTCTACTGCTAAGTCTACTACATCTACTACAACTGCTAAGTCTACTACAACTGCCAAGTCTACTACATCTACTACAACTGCTAAGTCTACTACAACTGCCAAGTCTACTACAACTGCCAAGTCTACTACAACTGCCAAGTCTACTTCTACTGCTAAGTCTACTACA